>VUQK01038281.1:58012-79891 GCA_015106715.1 Bujurquina vittata | reverse complement strand
ATCTATCTATCTATCTATCTATCTATCTATCTATCTATCTATCTATCTATCTATCTATCTATCTATCCATGAATGCATGCATGCATCCATCCATCCATCCATCCATCCATATCTATCTATCTATCTATCCATCCATGAATGCATGCATGCATCCATCCATCCATCCATCCATCCATCCATCCCACGTCTTTGTCCTTCAAGCTCAGATACTCTACATGAGGCCTGGGAGATAGCGGGTCCTGCACAGGACTCTTCATCTCTGAACACCGAGTGTTCTGATTACCACGGGCATCCTCTCTAGCTCTTCTCTCAGCTCTTGTTATTTCTTCAGCTTCTCGTGTTCCTTCTTCCTGATGTTCCTATCTCTTGGTGTTCCTACATCTCTCAATACGGCTTTCTTCCTCTGTTTGTCCACCACTATTATGTCCAGTTGGTTAGCCATCACAACACAAGTTTGTCTGTATCTGGCAGGCCCACATGAACCTAGCTCTGTTATTCTCAACCGCTCTTGGGGGTATATCCCATTTTGACCTCGGGACTTCCAGGTCACATTCAGCACAGATGTTTCTGTATACCATACCAACCACTTGGTTATGGCGTTCCATGTATGCCCTGCCTGCTAGCATCTTGCGGTTATGTGCTGGATTGTTTCAGGGGCATCTCTGCACAGGCTGCACCTGGGGTCTTGCCTGGTGTGGTAGACCCCAGCCTCTATCGATCTTGTGCTCAGAGCTTGTTCCTGTACTGTCATGATTAGTGTCTCTGTGCTGTCCTTCAGCCCAGCTTTGTCCAACCATTGGTCGGATTTTTCATATCAGCCACTTCTTTTTTCTGCCGGTGGTACAGTACATGCTGCAGGGGCCTGTTCTTCCATGATGGTTCCTGTTCTTTCTCCTCTTCTTTCTTGAGTTTCTGCCCTCTAAGGTATTTACTAAGCACCTGATCAGCTGTGTCCATTTGACCCCTTCCTTATTTTTTTCTTAGTTTTTTGGATATTTTTCACATTTACATGTTAGAAAAAGACAACCCGGGTAAATGCAAAATGCAGTTTTTAAATGATGATTTCATTAATTAAGGGAAAAGGTAATCCAAACCTACCTGGCTCTGTGTGAAAACGTAACTGCCCCTAAACCTAGTAACTGGTTGTGCCACCCTTGGTTACAAGAACTGCAATCAAATATTTGTGATTGTTGTAATTCAGCTACATTGGAGGGTTTTTGATCATGAACAGCCTGTTTAAGGTCATGCCAAACCACCTCAATCTGATTTAAGTCCAGACTTTGACCCGGCCGCTCTAAAGCCTACATTTTCTTTGAGCCATTCAGAGGTGTACTTTCTGGAGTGTTTTGGATAATTGTCCTGCTGCATAACCTGAGATGCTCGTGCTACAGGGCACAATGTGATGGCCAGACATTTTCCTTCAAGATTTTCTGGTAGAGCTCAGAATTCATGGTTCAGTTCATTGCTGAAATTGTCCTGAAGCACCAAAGCAGCTCCTCACTATCACACCACCACCATGTTTGACTGATGGTATGATTTTCTTTTTATGAAATGGTGTGTTAGTTTTATGCCAGATGTAACGTGACTCAAACCTTTCAAAAGTTCAACTTCTGTCTCATCAGTGGGGATCATTGAGATATTATTAGGCAAATGTGAGATGAGCCTTTGAGTAACCTTTTATTTTTCATGGCACTATATATATATATATATATGTGTGTGTGTGTGTGTGTGTGTTATATACTGTACATGCAAATATGTAATCCTCACAATTTATATTCTAATAACACACAGTCTGATCTCTCTCACATAGTAACAGGCTTCTGAGGAACGTGGCTACAAAGTCAGTTAGCCATTTTCATCTTTTGTGAACTTTCATTCAAGTGAGCATAGGATTATGTCTGTGTGGGCTTGTGTGCCTGTTTTGTTACTGTAAATGTTTCTATTCATGTTTTCTGCCTTACCCAGCCACCAAGTTTGGTTCACATAGTGTTTGTGGGAACATTTAACTAAAGTGTCATCTGAAGGCACTGATTGTGTTTTTGTTTTGTTTTTTTAACAGCTAATGTTGGGAAAGTAATTTTTAACTTGTAGAACTGGTTGATTTCAACTTACCTTATAAGGCAAAATTGGGGAACAGTTTTCAAATGCATTAAAGATTCATTGTTTAGCCATGCCTGTAAGGAGACACTTGCCTGAAAAATGCTTCAGACACCTTGTCTTTCTGAGGCAGTTGCTCCACATTTTTAAAAATCACAGTTTGATCAGGAAAGGAATCAGTTGAAAGGAAGGAAAAAGAAACAACTTCAAAATGACAACAAGTGACATGTCTTTTTATCCTCTCCTCTCTTCTTCCTTCTGCCAGCAGTTCAGTACCAGTCAGGCCTCTATGGAGAAAACAGCAACAGCAGCTCTCCCGTCTCCAGCCGTGGAAATTCGCCTATTGTGTGCGAGCGCTGTGGGGAGGTTTGTCGTGGGGAGGTGGTGCGTGTGAAGAACACACACTTTCATGTTTCCTGCTTCACTTGCAAAGGTAAAAAAATAAATGAATGACAAATAGACACACAAACATGCTTTTATACATTTACACACATAAAGACCTCATCAATTATTTTGCACCACAGTTATATCTGCTTCCGTTCTCTACTCTTACACTCATGTACAAGGTTTTAAATTCATTTCTTTTTCAGTCTTGGACTAATGCATTTCATCCACATCAATTTACATAGTTAAATAATAAATAATTACTCAGACAAGAAGGAACCAAAACAACTGAATAATTGCTAGCTTCTGCTCTCATTGAAACAGAGGCTAAACTACACTACACTGAGGCATCGGGATCTGGACTAAAATGGACATAGGCTATCTTGTCATTTAGCACAGTGGGAAGATTTTTGGTCATTTAAACAGTAGAGGCATCATAGTTTTGTCCACATTTTCCAGTAGCACAACTGTGAAAGGCCACACAAAATGCATTTTCCCCAATTTTCTTTTAATTTCAAGTAGTCAGTCACTAAGACTCACATGTAAAGAGATACACTTATGTGTAATTGTTCAAGGTACCTTATATGATTTATCTATTATTTTTATATGATTTATCTTTTTTTTCATATACTATTACAATGTTGGATGTCATAAAACCCCTCAAAAAAATAAAATAAAATCAGATAGAAAAAAGAATATATATATATATATATATATATACATATATATGTAGCTGCATCCACTAATGGAAAACTCTACCATAATCATATATAAACAAGTTTGAGAAGCACTGCTAGCTCCTCTGTGCTGTCCTCATTTAAGAGGGACTGAAATGCAGTGGGACCATCTGGCTTGTAATCAGCACACAGCTCAAAATCCAGCATCTATTAGTGCACATGGCATGGGTAGCTTCTGCATCAGTTCATACTGAGCGATGTATATACGGTACAGGTTTGTACTGGATTGGGAGATGCATATTCTGCACTGGGAAAGCCTTGCTTATTTCAGCAAGACAATGTCAAAATACAGTCCAGTAGGACTGAGTAAAAGCATCTGGGTTCTAAACTGGTATGCATCCCTGTCACCTGTTAAAACATTTGGAGCATTATGAAATGAAAATTACAACACGGGAGGTACTGAAATGTTAATTAGCCAAAATTTCATATCACGCAGGAATGGGGGACCTTGTTTGTCAGGTACCAAACAGCACAGTTTTACTTATATGATAGGGAGTTCAATTTTTATGACTTTCGCAAGCAATCAGACGGATTTGACCAATCAGAGCGCTGCTGCAACATCTGAGCTCATAGGTCAAAGCATGCACTGGTGTCCTGCATATACAGCGATGTGGGAACAGTAAAATCGTACTGTTTTACCTCAGACACACAGCTACATGCTGCTCCGGGTCAGTCAGCTCTCTGAAATTATTCTCTGCCTCCTCACATGTGATCCCATCTCTGCCAACAAGAGCTCAAACTACCCACTGATATCATGAAATATGCACGAAAGTGGCCATGATGCAGCTTCAGCTCCGGGATCAAACCATAAAACTCTCCCTGCTGCTGCTTTCTCATGAGCTGGATGAACCCAGAATCTCTTTTTCTTCCTTCTCTTGTTTAGAAACATCAGGACTTGATTACATCATTGCTTGATGGGGACCTCAATTCATTCACAGTGCGTTTTTTTTTTTTTGGAGGATAATTTATCTGGAAAAATGCAACAAGTCCGGTGTGCATATAGGTTACATGACAACTTTGCATCCAAAAGATTTGGAATTTCGTGTCGTTTTTACGCAATGCATCCCGTGTGAAACGGCCCTTAGAGAAACAGGAGCTGTGAGTTTTCACACTGAAAATGAGCTGCAAGGCTCCAAAAGTGCCATGAATAACAAATAAAGGATTCCTAATTTACTCTAGCAGAATATGAAATTAAAAGCTTCTTTTAAAAAAAGCCGCATTTTGGAAATTACATTCACCACGCTTGCTTGCTAAGCTAAAGCTAAGCTTCACCTATTGGTTTAGCTTACCACAAAGACCAAACCATCAGCGTCCTGTGACTAAAGTTAGCTGTTTTTAGCAGTATTTGGGAGGACTGAAGCAATCGTGCAGTAACACATAAGCAAAAATGTGTATAAAGTGAGCTAGTTTTGTGTATCCCTAAAAAGAAATCCAAGATGCAAGTAGTGGATGCCGGTGTAAAGAAGCAAAGGAAGGTTTTGATTGTTTGATTCAGTATGAGGCCCTCTTTTTGGTGTCACAGCTATTCACAGCTCCCTTTTTGTTTTACATATTTCTACATGTCAGCGTGCCTTTGTACTGCATGTAGTTGTGTGTGCATATATGTCAGTATCTGTCCAAGTGTGTTTTTATGGTTGAGCTCCACCAGCGAGCAGGTGGGACAGAATGCGCTAACAGAGCTTCGGAGTCAGCAGCTAGCTTAGCAGTACAGTCAGCAGGTTTTCAGCCCTAGTCAGACTCCAACCAGCTAACCTCCTTTCACGTGCCGGGACCTACACAGTCCCACAGCGTGCTGCAAGACAACACAGTTTTCTCAGTTTGATCTGCCAGCAGCATCGCATCAATGCACTCAGTCACAAAGCACCAAAGAAGAGGATTTTCTTCTTTTTTTCATGGAACGCTACATTTTATCTCACGCACCATTACTTACAGATGCGCATCTTAAAATAGCCTGAGGTGAAACGACTTTTTTGGTGGTTTGGATGAATAATTGATTATTTGCTCGATTGAAGTCACTCCTTCTGACGGAACATCGACCCAGATGTATTGACAGAAGTGTCCTGTTCGATATTAAAGTTTATATTATTATGGATAGTTGATTTTGCAGAGTAAGCTTAATGACCTTTAGCTAATGGCACAGTCCATTAGTTCTTCATCAGCAGAGTAGACGATAGAGAGGACACGAATCAAAACATCAGCTTTTAGAACACAGATGTCTGTTTTTGTCCCTCGCTGTCGCTCTCTTGTCTCACATTCTTTTGTTTTTTGATGTGAATGTCAGAGATTTACAATGCATCTTTGGTAAACAGCGTGCCTGTTAGCGTGGCTGTTCAGGATAGAAAAGGAGTATTTTTAGGGAACAAAGACAGTATATTGAGATAGATTAGGCAGCTACACTTTGTGTTTTAGAGTGATTCAAATTGTTTTTTAATGTGTTGCGAAATGACTAGTGGTGATGGTGGTATGCCCTGAAATTACAGTCCTGGGCCTTTTTAATGGCATATAGATTGAATGTAGTGAAAACCTGGAATTATTTAATGACAGTTAATTTTATGGTTTCATTGAGCTTGACTGTAGAAACCTATGTCAGACTGGTGGTGTAAGAAAAGTTATGCATGAAGAAAATACCTTTTATGGTTTCTCTCACATTTGTGGTCCCGAGAAGATGAACCATTTTTAAGTCGATTTTTAGGTAATTTGGTCTGTGCACACAACGAACGCTGATGGTGGAGAGTTTCACTAGTTGCTGTGCTAACATACCTGCTAACATCTGCTAATGTAACTTCCTTGTTCCTTATGCGAACTGCAGTGTTCAACGTTTGTTCCACATGACTTTTTTCACAGGTGGTTTTCCCCCCACCTATCATGACCCTGCGCCCCACATTTGAGGAACACTGCCCTATAGACCGATTCCTATTCACGTGAACATGTAATGGACAAGATGTACTGGAAATGTTCTGGTGTCTGCTTATAGTCTTTTTGCAGTTTGGGTACAGCTGATTAGTCATCTTGGAGCAGGTTGGGTTCCATGCAGGCAAACAGCACATGTGGAGAGATGAAGAAAGCTTTTGCACAATTCTGAATTAGAATCTGTTGGCTGTTAACCTCGCTACAGTGGAAGCCCTGAAATATTGCTGCTATAACCCGATAGGTTTCAAGATTGTGTTTCTAATGACCAGACAGAAATGTGTATTGTGAAAAGTGGTTATTCCAGTCAAATGACGAAGAAAGTTTTCAGAGGACTTTTCTTTTTCAGCCATTCTGTTGTAGATTTGCTGGGGTTTTGGGGATCACTCTCATGTTGTATGACCCAGTGCTGGCCAAGCTTTAGCTACTGGACAGATGATCTGACATCTGACTTTAGAATATTTTTGTATACAGAGTTAGTTCATGGTCAACTCAAGGAATCCAAGTTGCCCAGATCCTGTGGCTACAAAACAAGCTTAAATCATCACCCCTCCCCACCATCATGCTTGACAGTTGGTATGTTGTGTTTTCTGTGCATTATCACCAAATATCTACACTTTGGTCTGGTCAGTCCAAATAACGTTGGGCCTCATTTTGCTAATATTGTGTGGAAACATTCTTACTCTGCATAAAAAATAAGTTTACAGGCACAAAAGTGGCTCAGGGCATGAGCAGGTGATTGCGCATGCTGTGTGGCAGTGCGGTCTGCACAGGTTCGAATCCCGACCTGTTGCCATTTACCACATGTCTACCCTGTTTCTCCTGCTTTCCTGTCTTTCTCCACTGCAAAGAAGTGTCAATAAAGCAGTGAAAAGGTTAAAAAAAATGTTTGCATGCAGAAATTACAGCCTATTTTGTTCTCACCTCCATGTGTATATTAGTAAATAAGAGTCATCTGGAAACAGCAGCCTTGTGCAATTTCTATAAAATTTCCATGCAATCAGCAAAATGCCCCACCCCCCATTTCTCTATATGAGGAAACACATTTACCTCCAGGTATATTGCTTACCAATTTTTGAAATTTTGAAGGTACTCTTCATTCCTTGGTTACTCTTTGTAAACTTGTTAAGAATATTTAGTGTGCAAAGCTCTAGAAAATGAGTGAGACAAGTTCAATTTTTCAGTTTTTTACCAACTACATTCAAGTTTTTGCTAAATTTGCTACTTCTCTTATACTGGAAGTCTTCTGATGCTTGGTACAAATACTCTTTGGCTAAAGATCTAAAAAATAGGGGAGATAGAGTTTAAATTTTTAACTTTTTTAATGAATTTAAAAAAAAATTTCAAGAAATACTGAAGAATGATGTTTAACTGCAGTTGCTACTCCTCCCTTATTTATTGTCTTATTCTTCTGAAACTTGTCGTGAATATTCTTTGGGCAATCTTCAACAAAATATTGCAGATAGATTTTTTTTTTCTTAATTTCGAAAAGTTTCAAGAAATGTACTTTATGTTTACCTTTAACCCCTGCTCCTCTCTTCCCAGGCTGACTTTTAAAACTTGGCATGGGTATTCAATGCGGAAAGCTCTACTTCTCCCGTATTTATTGGCTGAATCTTTTCCTAGTTGCTACAAGTATTTGTTGGGCAAATCTATACAACATGCTGCAGCTGAGTTTCTGATTTTTGACTTGAATTACTCAAGAAATACTGTAGATTGATGTTTAGCGTCAATCGCTACCTCTCCTTTATTAAAATAATTCCTCTGTAACTTAGTATAAGTTTTTTACCTTTTCATGAAAGTCACTTCTCTACCTCCCACCATCCAACATGTTCTTAGAATTAAATGTATCCCACGAGACATTTAGACTTTAAACTTTAAACTGGACCAAAAAATGACCTTGTATCCATTCTAATGTCATTTTCATCAGTGTGATTCATCATAAGACAGAGAAAAATGTGACTGCACATAATGATTTCTCTGACAATCTCTCATAAAACATCACACACCTATTATACATTTTAAAATGTTCAAAATCTGACTGACAAACATTGATAATTAACAACCTCAACAGTTGTTTGACACAAACAATGCTGCTTAAATCCATGCAGTAGCACATAATTCTGCCTTTGTACAGTTAGACCACAGACCGATTAGACTCATGCTTTTCCCCTTCCCCCTCATCAGTTTCTCTTTGGTCCATCCATCCCATCACACACCCATGCAAATGCAGAAAAGCTACAGAAAAGGAAATCCATTTCATGTTGATGATACAAATAGATGAGGGAAGACAGTGATGGGACGGCAGATGTGTGCTGGATGGACAGATCAATAGCCTCATTGATACCTCCCTAGAGTCCCCCTGTGTCTTTCTCTACCTCCTCATCCCTTCACTTTGCTGTCTGCTTCTCTTTCTCCTCACATATGATGCTCTTTCTCTATTCAGCTTCCTCTAAGCCCTCCCCAGACTCCCATCTCGCCCTTCTTCATCTTCCTCTATCTTGTCTGAGCCTTGTGTCTAAAATAATCCTCTCTTCTTGTCATCTCTGCTTTTTTATACAAGAAAACTTACCCATCTACATCATCTAAAACCTTCCAGTATCTCTTTCCTGGTAGATTTATTCAAACACTGGAAAAAGGAAAAATACCCTGATTTTTCCTGTGTATTAAAACATTTTACAAGACTAGTGTTTCCTCAAAGGCGGCGAAATATTGGCACACACTAATTTATTTTGATAGATCATCCAGCTACAGGTGCTTTACCTTCCCAAATGAATTTAAAGCAGACTCCTTTGATTCTAGTAAAGCCTGACCCACTTTGAGATTAAACAAATTTGCGTTTTAGGACTGAAGCATACCAGGAGCAAGAGTCTGTGTATTTTATCACCATTAGTGTATGCTCAGCCATACACAGTCACGGATGGCCTGGCTATTTCTCCAGAAGAGACTTCAAGGGCAAAACTGTAAAGCATTAACCGCTGTATCAGCTCTGCTTTGCAGCACTCTTTTTTTGTGATTTTGTATGAACACTTTCACAGTGGATCCGGATGCTGATGTCCTTGCGTGTTTCCATGCATGCTTGTGTTCTGTACTCTTATGTGTAACTGGAAGCTAAATCACAAAGATGGGACAGTTGCAAGAAGTTTCTTTTACTTACATACATCTTCATTATGTCCATTAAATCAATTTTTTTCTTTGACGCTTTCTTTCACTGCCTTGAATTTTTCCTTCAGGGATTCAACAAAAAAATCATTACCTGCTGTCTCTCTGCCAATACCGCGTGTTTGCGGATTACTGCATCCACACCTGAAGCATTTCAGTCTAATAGGCTTTAAATCACTATTAATTGATCTAAAAAGAAAAGTACTTGGATACTTCGGTGCCGCTGATGAAGTGCAGCTAAACCTGTCCCCTAAAGGGAGAATAAATAGGAGGCTGGGGAAGAATTAAACTGATGAAGCAGTGAGTGAAGAAGCAGGACAGTTAGGCTCAGACGAAGCCAAATGAATTTATTAGCTGATATTTAATTTATTCATTTGTGCCTAGGAAATATTTTTTGGTTGTTTTCTCTACAAGACTGCTATTACTTTTCCTTTCACACAGTCTCGCGGCAGTTTGTGAAATAGTCATAAAGAATTCATCATTTATTTTTTCGTGTTCATGGACACAAATTGTTACTCTTTTTTTCATGTCACTAAGCAAGAATTTGTAATTAATGCATTTCAAGGGGAAATGTATTTTGTGTCAGGGGTACGTATTGTTTGTAGAGAAAGAGGGGAGGTGTGACCATGGCAACCAGGAAAACAAAGTTTTAAAAGACGTGACAGCCATCATATTTCTCTAAACCTAACAAAGTGCTTTTAATGCCTAAGCTTAACCAAGTGACATACTTGCAATGAATAACAGTGAAAAAGTGTGATGTTTATGAATTGAATGTGGGTGTCTGTGAAAGTCAGGGCGACTTACACCTCTACCACCCCTCCAACCTCCAAATGTGGATTCTTGTATTTCTCAGCTTTCATTGAGTATATATGAGAGTTCAGGGGCACGAAGTAATGTTGGGAATTTTATGTTGAGGAATGCAGTGATGAAAAATATGTGTCCAGCAACAATCAGTCAAGGCCGTGACTATGACCCATGAGACCATGTTTAGATAGATAGATAGATAGATAGATAGATAGATAGATAGATAGATAGATAGATAGATAGATAGATAGATAGATAGATAGATAGATAGATAGATAGATTTCTGCTTCTTGCAATACTATTTAATGATAGAAGCTAACAGTACAAGGCTATAAAAAAAACATTATGTAACTCAAAGCCCCTCTGAATTACATAATAACCCTGTAGCTTCCAAACCTTTTCTGTCATGCCATTATTCAGAAGCAAAGATCATCCCAAAAGTCACCTAAACTGTTTTGGTGCAATAACTGTAAGCTGTTAAGGTGTCTTCGTGTTTCATGGTGAGCTTCAGGTGTGGAACACTTGTCCATCTTTACTTGTCTTTTTGCTTTTTAATGATTTTTTTCACCCCAGGCTAGTTGAACACGTCACTGTTGTTTTTTGTTCATGATATTTATAGACTGTTTTACGGACCTTGGGATTGCAGGAGAATTTTCTAATCTCAAGAGTGTCTTAATTTTATTACATTGCAAATCACAAATTAGTATTATTAGTGACACTTGTGTCAGACATATTAGGTTTCTGTTGTTCGTTATTTCCTTCTAGTGAGAAGTCATGCAAGTAAAAGGGGTTTCAAAAGCCGTTCTCTACACATGGAGTTAGCTGCAAATGAATGAACTCATTATACAGAATTTATTCACACACACCCCAACATACACACAGGCACACTTGACTTCCTTTTCTTAATGAGAGTCTAATGTCATTCGTTAAGGTGAATTATATGCATCTGCCCCATTTAAGCTTCTTGTTTTTAAAGAGACTGCCTGACTTTCTGTTTGACTAAAGCAGGGATTGACAACTCCAGGCCTTGAGGGCCGGTGTGCTGCAAGTTTTAGATGTGTTCCTGATCCAACACACCTAAATCACATAAAGAAGTCATTAGCAGGACTCTGGAGAACTTGACTGCATACTGAGAAGGTTTTTCATGTGTGTTGGATCAGGAACACATCTAAAACCTGCAGGAAACTGGCCCTCGAGGCCTGGAGTTGTCCATCACTGGTCTAAAGGAATAAAATCACTCCTGTGGCTGCATGATTGCAGTATCACTAATTTTCTCCATCACATCCACCCCTCGCTCATCATTTCCATTTTTAAAACACCAAGATGACGATAGTGAAGATGCTCAGCTTGAGGCTTTACAATTGGACTTCGGTGACACGTACCCATTCTTATAAATGGGTGTCCAAACCTTTGACTAATACTGTATATTCTGCACAGTGTGTCAAAGTGAGACTTTGACTGGATGATCCTCTAAATGGTTGTCGGTAGTCATAGCACCGCTGTTACTGGATGCAGCCTACAGTTGCCACTGGAAGCCTTGATCACTTAAAACTATAATGCCAGATTCAGTAATTTTCCACTGTGCACAAAAGGACTACATCACTGACTGTAGGACTCTGTCATCTCTGAACTGACAGGTTTTATTTAGCTCCTGGAGGAACTAGTTAATGCTGACTCAGCACACACACCAGAGGCTAAATGTAGAAAACCTTCAGTTTGGGACAGCAGGTGGGGGGTCACGGAGTGTCAGGGGTAGGGAAGTATCTGACAAGTCTCTGACCTATATGAACATTAAGCCTCTGTCAGCAAGTTCAAGTGGCAGTGGGAATATTTGCTCCGACTGTCCATGAAAGAGTAAAATGTCATGTGACAGAGGGAGAAAAATGCACCGTAGCCGGCACATGCTCATTTATATTCTGGGAGTTCGCTGCTGTGGCATTTTCTTCTTCTATTATAATTACACTGTAAATGTGTCAAATGAAATTTTTAGATTAATGGATTTATTCGTGGTCAGATGTGCCCTTGTATACTGCAAGAATGCATGACGGGGACGGGCCTTTTGTGGTAATGTCCGTGTAGACACCGACAAATAGCTCCAAAGGAAAAAAAACAAAGAATTTTTTTTTCCCCAGGATATGTTGAGCTTCTTTGCTAATAGCTTGTTTAGACTGGATCTACTGGATGCTTCCCTGTTTAGACCTGAATTGGATTTATGTCAATTTAATAAAATGCAAGGTTGGGCCATTTAACAATTCCTTCAAATTTGCCTTATATCCACCAAGGTCTTCAAGGTCAACTTAATGATTTATTGGTCCAAACTTAACAAAAAGTCTTATAACTTATAACTACAAGTGTGTGTGTATTGTGAACATATAGAAAGTACTGTGTAAAGCTTAAAAATGTCATGTCACATTTGACCTCTGACCTCTCCTTAAAGCTCAAGTAAGGCCAAACTTTCATAAAAGGTGTTTTATCTTTAAAACTCTGCTTAAAATCCCCCAGACTTTGTTTGTATTGGCAACTTTTATTTTATTAATTTTGTTATGTTCATTACAGTAACAGGCTATAACCATTTAATTACATAACAATTTGAATACATGTACAGTGTTCTCAAATAATAATATTTTTTTAAAACAAAATAAACTTGTGATCAAAAACTTTTTTCACTTGATATGTATTACTAACCATTTAAACAAATTTAACTAAATGATGAAATTAATGCTACACATGCATTAGATCCACAGAAATAAAAAAGGATTGTACTCAAAATTACATCAAGTAATCAAAGCCTGCACTTCTTAAAGTATGTTTTAAAAGAACAAAGAAAACTAAATCAATGCAATACTATTCTCTTAAAAGGAAATAGTGTTCAGAGAGGTTTGCGCTATCAAACCTATCAATATGAGCTGCCCATACTGTATAAAATTCTTGCATTGATCTGAGTTTTTGGAATCTGGGCTATGAGTTGAAATCCAGAAATAACAGAAGGGCCCCCAGAGAGGCCAGGTCTCAACAGCTCCCGGTCTTCCCTGTTTTCTCTACATCTTAATAGCTTTCAATTTAGACAGTGATGGATGTGTGAATGTTATCAGCAGGGTGAGAAATGATGAGATGGACTCTGCTCGCATCCTCAAGTGTTTATTTATTTGGATTTGTGGGGGGACAGGGAAGAGTATCCATGTATGTCTAAGTTTGTTTAGGTCAGCTCTGGTAACTCCTCAATCACATCTACATTTTATTTACAGTATGTATATATCATTTGAATCTCGGTGTATAATATCAAACTGATGGTTGACTTATTGGGAATGAAAATATTTACCTCACCGACAGATATGGTGTATGTCACATAAACATGTCTTTTTGTGTTGATATGCAGTATGTGAGTACAATGAGTGCAACAAGCACTTGTGTATGAGTGAGTGCTTCAGTAACTGCAACTCATCCACTGTGAACTGCTTTAGTCTCAGACCTACTGATAAACGTCAGGCTGGCATTTCAAAGTTGTACAACAGCCGCTTTGCTTGAGGAGGAAACAAAAAGAACAAAGAACATGTAATACAGTATTGTGTTCTTTTTTCATACACTCCAAATATTTACTTCAGAATCTTCAGGATAACTAAATACTCAGTAGAAGAGACGTTAGGTTTCACTTTTACTGTAAATAGCTACAGCAGTTTGGATCTGTGCCATGAAGGTAAAGTTAGGTCCATAGGTTTTTGGGCAAAGATGCATTTTATTTTATAGTTTTGCCTCTGAGCACCGCCACAGAAGATTTTAGATCAGTCAGGATGTGATTGAAGTGCAGACGTTCAGCTTTAAGGGGGATGAAGAGAAATTTAGCATTAACTGGATTGGAATTACATCCTTCTTAACCCTTTGTCTCAAAAGTTTAGAAAAACATGATAAATCTGTTTAAGAATCTGTTTAAGATCACAGGTAGATAGCATCACCGCTGGCATCCTGTTTGTCAAACATTTCATTTTAAAATACAGTCATTCATTTATAAAGCACTGAAAGGTTTAGTGCAGGGGTGGCCAAATCCAGGCCTCGAGAGCCGGTGTCCTGCAGGTTTTAGATGTGTCCTTGATCCAACACACCTGAATCAAATGGCTGAATTACCTCCTCAGTATGCAGTCAAGTTAGCGTTCGAGTCCTGCTAATGACTTTTGTATTTGACTCGGGTGTGTTGAAGCAGAGACACATCTAAAACCTGCAGGACACCGGCCCTCGAGGCCTGGAGTTGGCCACCCCTGATTTAGTGGGGTAACACTGCCACTGACACCTTCTTTGGTGACGGATCTTAAAACTTTTTAGTTCACTAAATTAAATTCATTCATGTCTCTCACTGTATCGTAGTTTTAGTTTCTTGTTTGGGCTTTTGAGCCTTTATTGAGACAGAACGATGGAGAGAAGGCAGGAAAACTGGGAGAGAAAGCGGGGTGAAGACATGCAGTAAATTGCCTCGGGATGGATTGCTCAAGCTGGTGAGCTGTCCTGGCATCCCTTAGTTTTATTTTCTGTATATTCAGTTTTGTATAGATTTTGCTCATTTTTCTGTCATATTGAACTTTCAAACTTACTTATATGTCTGTTTATATGCTTCTTATTTGTATTGTTAATGTTAATGATTTTTACTTATGAAAGAAATTCACCAATCCAGTGGAAGCTTGCATCATCCGCCTGTAATGTTTACTAAAATTCAGCTTCTTTATGGTTATCAGTCCAAGAATAATGATGAGCATTATTGTAATAAAATGCCGTGTAAATCAAACTTTAAGGTGATAGAAGGTGAGTTATAAAAGGAGCTGGATCCATAAAATATATTTAAATTAAAATTCCTGAGTTTGGTCATAGGCTTATATTGTTACTTAATGTTGCTGTACTGTATTTATGGTGTCTTCAGCTTTCCTATACAGTGCTATACATCTCTCTTGCTCCTTCTCTCTATCCGTCTGAGCCTCTTAACACACTGGCTCAGATCAGATTAGATCCACTCACTGCTGGGTTTAGGGCCATTAGCTTAATTAGAGACCAGACATTCAATTCACTGTCAGATATCTTGATCCGTTGGCTGCCTTTCAGACGACTAACCTAAAGTACACACAGGTTGTATCATACCGCCTCTGTGTGTAGTGCAGCGTGTGCTGGGTGAGTCCATTACGAATTATCTGACAGTGACAGAAATGCTGAGGTGAAAGCATAGCCGTGATCTGATTCTTTTTGGGGTCTTGCATGAAACATATCTTTAAACTGAGTGCACTACATAAGGATTTTTGGTAAGTAAAATCCACTGAATGACACATATTGTAATAAATATTTTGAAGCACCACTGATGGTAGATCAGGGACTCGGCTCCTTCCAGCTGGAGCAAATAGCTGTTCAAGTCCTTTTAAAACGCCTAATCAACCAGCTGAGCAGAGGCCGCCTAACCTTCACACACAGTCAGACCAGAAGCAGTCATTTGGCTGAAGGACTTTGCATTTGCTAAATGAAAGCCATAGATCATGCTGCCAGTATATCTTGCAAATACTGTGCCTATCTGTGTGCACTGACATGCCTTTTTTGCTGTATATGCACTTCTCACACAGCTCTGCCTCCCCATAAATGTATTTAAAGTTGTAATCTGTAATTGGACACATGCAGATGCAGACACAAATGAATACTGTGTACAACACAACAAAAGCAAGTTGAAAGCAGCAAAATTAAAACGAGGGTTCTTTGGAAAGTAATGCCATGAATCTCTGTGTAACTTGTGAGTTAACTTTGTGCAACCTCAGATCAGTAGTTGTGATTATTTTCTTCAGATTAGGATGTTCAAGCATCAGAAGTTCTCCAATAGTTCTTCTGTGGATTCAGACCTTCTGCTTCTTCATATAATCCCAGACTGACTCCATGATGTTAAGATCAGGGCTCTGTAGGGACCATACCATCTGGACTCCTTTTTCTTCTTGTTCATGGAGATACCTCTGTACGTCTCTTGCTTAATGTTTGGAGTCATCATCATCCTTCAGATTGTGAGGCTAATCCGATACCTTCCTAATGCTATTACGTAATGGGTGAAACTCTAAACATTTGAAGTGGCTGAAACTTTATTGTATCTTCATTTGGACAGACAACCATAGCATACTATATGAATTAAGATGTTTTGATGGTCGCTGGTCTAATTCCTAAAAGCAGATTAGGGTATTAACCCTTCCGAGCTCAGAAAGGGCAACAGCTTGTACTTTACAAATCTACAGACACACACATGCACACACACACACACACACAGAATACTAATCATGCCTTTAAACCAGAAGGTGAAATGTTTAGATAAGTGGATTAATACTGCTCTTTGTGTCACAGAAGGCTGTCAATTAAAGTTTCTTAGTTACTTCAGCAGCTTGTGGACATGCATACTTATCATATACATATTTGACCACCTCTGGACCCTATTCTTATAGTAAACATATCAGTGTGTCCTCAATAATATGACACTGGTGAGCATCCTTGCCACGGTGTGACTATGCATCCTTTTTTAGACTTTGTTTATGAGAAATGAAGTTAGCCACTCAAGTTGTATCTCTTTGTTTAGTGTGTGGTTGTGACTTGGTCCACTCGGGGTTCTTCCACCACTCTGGAGAGTACATCTGTACAAAGGACTACCAGCGGCTCTACGGGACCCAGTGTGACAGCTGCAACCAGTACATCACTGGTGAGGTGGTGTCTGCCCTGGGGAGGACATACCACCCAGACTGCTTTGTCTGCAGCATTTGCAGGTGAGGAATAAGTGTTTGTTTGTGTAGATCATTTGAGTTGCAAATAACTTGTGAAATAACCACAAGCTACAAAAAGTTAAAGTCAAAAAAATATCCAAATGAACTCAGTCTTCTTGCAAATCTACATTTTCTAGAAATACTAGTGTATCTATCTGAGATTGGCAATAAATTCAGATGCAGGGATCAAACAAAAAACAGTACAAGTCCAAATCCACAGTTTAATAATGACAGCAGGGATTGAAGACAGGTCAGGAGAGGTTGTCTAATGACTTACTCTAGTGGCAAGAGTCAGTGTGTCAGAGCTTCTAGTGTCTAGTTCTACTGGGGAAGAGCTTGAAATATTATCCCATACATCACTGCATATGAAGGCTCATTCATTGTAACTATTATGCACTAAGAATCGGACAAAGACTGTCAGTGTAATTTCTAGAGCTGGGAGAAATAATTGCTCCTCGTAACTTTGACATCAGTTGGAGATCTCGTTTTATTTTTCCTGTACATTCAAACTACAGTAATACTCTTCTGACACTGCTGACAATAGTTTTTTTACAGTATTTATGTTGTGAAAATGTCCTAGGGTAAAAAAAAAACATGTCTCTTGATTTGCCAAACATTAGTTTTCGGTGCTGGTAAAGGCACATTTCCACCCGCGATGTTAGGGTAGCACACATAATGTCAGATATTATGCAAAACTTTTGCTAAAGCAACCTGGAATTTACTACAGCAATACTGCTTACCTACCATCAATACTGTTCCACTTGAGACTACAAGTAAATTAGAATTTCATGTGTTTTGTGATTTGGGTTAACCGTGAGTTTCTTTATTGCACATCTGCACTGCATTGTTTTTATGTGTGTTTTCTCAGAAGCCCATTTCCAATTGGAGACAGAGTGACCTTCTGTGGGAAAAAGTGTGTGTGTCAGCAGTGTTCATTTTCTCTGAACAGCGACAAGCCCGTCAAGGTCCATGGACCAAGCTGTAAGAAACAAACACACACACACACACACCTACACACACACACACACACACAGAGTTCAGTTTTCCAGAAGCAATGCATTATTTCTTGAATACTGTATATTTTGTGTTAATATTTTAAGGAAATGCATGCTGTTTATTAGCTCTGGTCATTTATTGGTCATGTATATTTGAAATCTTCTGAAACTTGGCACAAATACTCTTTGGGTAAAGCTCTACAAAACAGGGGTGATGGATTTTAAATTCTTTGACTTTTTTTCATTATTTCTTTTGAAATCTTCAAGAAATACAGTACCGGTCAAAGTGTGTCCAAGCTTTTGATTCATACTGTATAAATACAATATTTGACAGCGGAGCTCTGTAGGCCAACAGGTCTCTTGTTAATAGAATAAACTCAACTCGGGTCCATTTACTACCCTCTTCAATGGCATCCCTAATGGTGTTCATTAGTGAACCAGAATATTCAAAGTTTAATTTTGTTAATGAAAGAAACTCAGGAAGCTTTGAACATTCATGTTTGTGTGGGTGTCACTAAATTCCAGAAAATGACCAAAATCAACCAGTTTCTTGTTCTTGGCTTCAAGGCCATACTTTCATTTACTTATGGTATAAAAGCATATCGACCACTGGGAAAAAAAATCTTACAAAAATGTGCCACAGTAAATTTATCAGCATTGAAGTATTGAAGCATTTAAGACTGTTTGTTTTCCTGCAGATGAACACCTAGAGTTGTACTGTCTACCTGCTGAACACTGCAAAAACATACCGTCTGTGTAGGTGTAGCCACAGGGAGATACTTGCAAACACACCCACAGCCACAGAAGGTGGCCTGCTGCTTCAGGTAGTCTTGTAGCCTGGTTCTGGTAGCTCCATCTGGCAGAGACAGTGTGACTGTCACGACAGGAAAGAGGGATGAGGAAGAGAGGAGAAGGAGGTAGAGAAGTGATCAGAGGTTGGCAGACCAGAAAGGCAAGGACATAGAGGGGGAATGATAAATGCATAAATGCTCAAAGTGTTCCTGCCTGTTCCTATCCTTCTCATTACTGTGCTTCCTGCTTTTCCTCTCCCTCTCCTCCCCTCCAGACTGTGCCGGCTGTGGCGAGGAGATCAAACAGGGTCAGTCTCTGCTGGCTCTGGAGAGGCAGTGGCACGTCAGTTGTTTTAAATGCCGAACGTGTGGGTGCGCGCTCACTGGGGAGTACATCAGCAAGTAGGTGGCTTGATCATAGGTATGCTTTTGCAAATATCAAATGTTTCGTCAAGCAAAGCACATCAGCAGATACTTTAAATCTGAAACTGCTAAAAATTTTGAAAAACATGTTTAAAACGTTTGTTAGCAAGTTACCATTTACTATTTCTTTTCTAAATACTATCAAACTGATACACATAGAATTTATATTAATGCATTTATTTAATAAATCTTAATCATAGTCACTGATGACCTGGGGATTTTTTATAGGATAAATAGTGATGGAGTAGTTGCATAGAGTCATGAGCTTTGTTTGTTCTCTCTGCTCAGAGACGGGATACCTTACTGTGAGAGTGACTACCACAGTCAGTTTGGGATCAGGTGTGAGAGCTGTAGCAGGTACATCAGTGGCAAAGTGCTTGAGGTGAGTGGTTTTTTTCTGTTGTGTATGCTTTTGGGAATATGTGTGCATTCTTAAAGATAAATGGGAATGGCAGTGGGAATGTGCATGTTTTTCTGTCTGTGCTTGTCAGTGAAAACTGGTTTATAAAAAGCTGCAAAAAGAATGCAGCTGTCCCTCTTTAAATGAAGTGCTGACTGATGACGAAGCAGCTTTGGAAACCCGACAAAGCAACACTTCCCCATCTCCTCTACACTATTCATCCTTTTTTTCTTATCATGCTTCTCCTCCTTCTTCGCTCTGCATTGTTTTTCTCTGTTTCTTATCACCACTCTGTTCTCATTTTCTCATTTGTGCCAATTGCTTTTGCCACTTTGTGTCAGATTTTTTTTTCTGCCTTTCCTTTCCTTTCCTTTCCTTTCCTTTCCTTTCCTTTCTCTCCTGCAGGCTGGAGGAAAACATTACCACCCCAGCTGTGCAAGATGTGCCCGCTGTCACATGATGTTCCTAGAAGGAGAGGAAATGTACCTCACAGGTATAAAATAAATTCAAACTAATAATTATTGTAACTTCTTAATATAAAATTCTGAATATAATTCTTAGGAAATCAGTTTAGTCTAAATTTATGTCTCTGTAAATAGAAATGTGCTTCTGCATTTGTACAGTTAACAGGCATAAAAATAGACTTCTAGAATCAATTGAATTAGTACCCTTCAAGTATCCAGATGGCCTCTGTGTGATTCTGCATCTGTGTGTGTGTGTGTGTGTGTTTGTGTGTGAGCGCACGCGCATGCATCCGTGTGTGTGCATTTGTTTTTATTACTGGTGTTGTGGGGACATACATCTGTTTGCATAGCCATGTTGTGGGGACCAGCTTCTTTTTGGGGGACAAACAGAAGTACCCAGATGTAAATCATTAAAATTTGAGGTTAGGATTAGAGGAGTAGCATTTATGATTCAGGGTGTGTCCATGGGACATGTAAGTAAGTGTCTTTGCATGTCTGTGTCTGTATCTGTATTTGTGTCTACCAATTTGAGTTTTAGTACTTGGGCATTGGGACATTAATGGGGACTGAGGAAAAGCATGGTGACCTAATACAAGACTGCATTTAACAGTCATTTCGAAAAGGAGAGCTCATTAGGAGGAACCGAACATGATTTGGTGATATACAGAATTCAATTAAGCTACTTTGCTGAATCCAGTTAGTCCAGACTTTGATGGCCCATCATGGCAGAATGGAATCCCAGTGACGATAGGGATTATTTCTATTGATTTAGATTTTTTTTTTTGGCAAGTACTGATGGATACTCCTATGGGGAGAAGAGATTACACAAGAGAAGAGTTTTTTTCATTGAAATTGAGCAAATCTTGAAGATCCCAGCCTTTTTCAGCCGAGATTAAGAGGTGTTTTTGTGGTTGCCGTGCTGGTGCAAAAGTGAAGGCTTGTAAGTGGTGATATAAGCTCTTTCAGCCAACAGTAATTGTGGGAAACATCAATTCTTTGCCCAACAAAAGTGATGACCTGGAGATATTGGTGAAGACTCAGAAAGCAATCTATGAGTTTAGTCTCAGTTTTTTACTGAATAATGGCTGAATCAAAACATCTCAGACTCTAATGTGGATCTCCCTGGCTTCACCCTCATACGGTGAGACAGGGATGCTAAAGCAAGTGGGAAGAGAAAATGTGGGGGTCTGGCTTTGTTTGGGAACCAGAGATGGTGCAATCCTGCATATACCACTGTCAAGGAGAGGACTGAATGATTTAATTATTGGCAGTTGGTATGCGACCATATTATGTACCAAGGGAATTCAGTTATATCACAACCAAACTTGTGTACATTCCACATAACAGCTGAAGTTTCCTGTGAGGTTTTCCATAATACTTTCTCTAGGATACAGACTAAATATCCAGAGGCACACTTCAGCTGTGTCCAAATTCAGGGGCTGTATCCTTCGAAGGTCATTTGTAGGCCATTTACATCAAATTCAAAGACTCTTCGAAATGAGGTCGACAAATGCATCCTTCTTTTCCCCAGATTTGAAGGATGGGTCCGGTGTATGTACCCGACCATATCCCATGATTAATTGTGCAGCAAAACTCAAATGCAGCAATGGCGGAGGAGAGCGGCCAAAAAGTTTAAAATATGACTGTTTTCGTGTTACAAAATAAACTTTTAAGATGTTTTCAGGCGAGAATGTAGATGTGTAAACTTTAAATATCTGCTCAATTCATCAAGATATTGCTTAATTGGAAAAGTGCTCCAATGTTTTCGGAGATGTCTGTTCATGCGCTACCAGCCAGCTCGCCTTACCAGGAGTCAGCTGACTGTGTGATCGAGGTTCACTATACCCGCAGAGAATGCCTTACTCCCAGCACATTTTTCTACCCCCCCCCCCCCCCCCCCCCCCCCCCCCCCCCTCTCTCCTTCTCTTCCTCCCACCTCCCCCTTCGCTTGCACGGGCGT
>VUQK01038281.1:44007-57992 GCA_015106715.1 Bujurquina vittata | reverse complement strand
GTCCTTTCCCTTCTCCCCCTCCCCGAAGGCACCTCCATCTTTAGAAGGGGTTTTTTACTACCCCCCCGAAAACCCCTTCCACCAACCTAATTTTTTTCCCCCCCCCCCCCCCCCCCCGCTGGCTTTTACTGCTGGGTGAAAGTTACACTTCACTCAGAGGGTCTCTAATGGTGCATATTTGGTTTATTTCAATGTTTCATTTTTTTCTAAGCAAATTAGTTTGGCTGAGATTAAATGTAAACATCATAAATGCATATTTTTAACTTTACTAGAGAGCTATGAGTATATTTGGAAATGAATCATTCGCTCGTCTTTATTCCTTGATGTAGAAATGTGTTATACTTATTTACCAATGCTGAGGTAAGGGCGGGTGATGCAGATATGAAGGCTAGACCATCTAATTTCACAGCTGGTCACTTCCATCCTTCGCGCTCTTCGAAGGATGCAGCCCCTGAATTTGGACACGGCTTTCATAATTTCAGGAGACTTCCATCATGTTTCACTTTCTTCCCACCTGACTGGATTCACACAAATTGTTCACTGTCCTAACAGAGAAAATAAAACCCTTGATCTGCTGTACACCAATGTCAAAGAAGCTTACATAGCTACTAACTTACAACAACTTGGAGCGTGACCAGTTACCACCACAGACGCTACCACCACAAAAGCCTTCCTGAACAACTCTGATCACCCACTTTACAACATCTTTATGGAAAAACAAACAAGTCTTACTGGAAGATTCCTCTCTTTTTGTTTTACAACGGAGAGATACAGAAAATCATTTGTACCCACAATTCTCAAACAAAGCAGATGAGTTATGTCAGACATATAAATTTTCCTCTGGGATCAATACAGTTCTTCTTCTAATGCTTCATTATATTGGTTATTGATTTCCCATGTAACGCTTGTTATTAGACTCAGTGGTAAATACACAGAAATGCACACCTCCCCCATCTCTGTCACACACTCTGTGTCCATTATTCTCAGCTGACAGAATTATTCTAAATGATGCCACCATCATCCATCACCCAGGAACTTCTGTTTTACAAATTGGATAACAATGATTAAAGTTTATAAGTTCAATCATGGAGAAATATGAGGACAGAAGAATCCTGTTGTGTGTATGTGTCCAAACTTCTGACTGGTACTGTATATGGTTGATATTCGGTCTTACGACGATCGGGAAAGTTGTAAGTGAGTGGCTGGCCTCGAAGGTCTAGCCTTCATATCTGCAGTACCAGCTATTACCACACTTACTTTAGCATAGTTACTGTTACCTAGTAACCATGACTGTGTGAAGCACAGATGTGGGAAAAAAGTTATTAAAATAGACCCCAAATCTTTGCTCTTTTTTTGTTTGTTTTTTGATTTTGTTTATTTAAGCCTTGAGAAACTGAAGTGTCATAGTCGGCATATCAAGGAATAAAGATGAGTGAACGATTAATTTCCAAATATACTGACAGTCCTTCAGTGGGACATTAAAGTCAAATAGAACTATCAAGTTATGAAGCTTAACTTTAATCTCAGCCAAACTGATTTGCCCTGGAACAAATGAAACACCAAATATCAACCATTAGAGATCCTCTGAGTGAATCATGTGTTTAACATGTGTCAGGTGTTATCTCTGGGTATATTAAGCCTTGACTGCCCGGTCAGCTGTCAGCTGGAAAGATGAACTGGCTATTAGCAGGAACAGACATCTCCGAAAATGTCTGAGCACTTTATAAGTGTAAGGCATTATTATTATTATTTTAACATGGGACTCTATGTGACAGGTGGAATTTTGGAGCAAGACTCTAAAACAGAGTCTAAATACTCATGTGGAAGCTAATTAAGGAAAATAATCAGGAATGTGCAGGCAATCACAGAGGTAAGGAAAAATAGTAAGCAAACCAACTGGACACATGAGAAAGCGATTGCTAAATAAAACAGAAAGTGACCAAACGAGCAGGGCCAGAGCAGGAGTGGGTGGCTGGAACACACAGAGAAAATGGAAGAGGTAAATAGATAAAATAGTAAAACGGATAACGGGATACAAGTAAATGTGTGGAAACTTGGAGCTAAATTCAAATAAATATAAAGTTACTGTACTGTAACGTGACATATTATCCAAGTCGACACCCAGGTTGCCACCTCCTGTTTCACCTAATTCACATTCTGCTGCTCTACCTCTCAAAGCCACCAGTAAAACTAAGCATTTGCATATTGTACTTGAAGTCTGCATATGTGGGCTTTTGAATCTAAGCCTGTAAATGTGTACATCATTTTCTCTATAGGTGTGTTTGCGACTAATATGTGTGTCAGTGTGCTGAGTTCCTGTGAACTGCCCCAAGGTTACATTCACTCCTTTTGATGACTTTAGACATGTAGGACGCCTGAGCAATCACTCTAGTGAGGCACACTCAATTAGGACACACACACACACACACACACTTGTACAGACACACACAAACTTGCAATCAATCTCATGATACATGTGTAGAATAAGAATTGGTTTGTATGTGCAAGTGCATTCAAAAACTGGCATGTGTGGTTGTAGGGATGGAGCCCCTTTTTCTGAACTAATAGTGAATGCTGTATGTCAGCATCTGTTCTTTAAAATGATTAAATGGATCGATCTGTCTTTATGTTTCCCTTTTCCCCTTCTTGTCCAAATTGTTGAAAAGGCTGGAAAGCTATGTATAATGTTTATTAATTTTCACTTTCTTTAAATAACAGTAACATCTCATTTTCTTCTTAATTTCGTTTTAGTAGCAGGTCCTGGTGGGTTTTTCTCATTCTCGTGCCCGTCACATTAATATAATGGTCATAAAAGAAGGCACATCTTCCCATTTTAGAAGCTGCTGTTAGTTCAGCTATTTATTTATTTTTATTTAATTGAAATTCACAGAATGGTTCTGTATCACTCACTGTGCACTATCTAAAATAGGCCAAAAATATATTTTTTGAAAAAAGAGCTAATAGTGAAAAGAATTAATTTGATGCTCACACTAATTTTGCAGTTTTGTTTGACTACACAAGAGGAAGAATGCCTGTGGGTTGTGTTTCTGACCACAGCTGACTGATGCCAAAGAGGATATTTTTGTTCCTTTCCAAGTAGAAACTGATGATTAACCACATTTATTTACTCTTTACTTCTCAGTATAGTCTCAGTTTCCAAAAGACACACAGTACGCATTTTATGAGCCCAATATGTACAGTTTGTCTTGGCAGATTGGCTCAGCAATAGTTTTTTATAGAGTATAATTAGAATTTCAAATTACTTAAATATATAAATGTCAGTACTGCTTCCCTGGGTTTTACACTGGTTGCCTTCATCCCATATTTTTGAATATCACAAGATTAGATGGCCAGTTTGGTCCACTGCTTACCCTTATTTTGCATAAAGTCTGTGCAAAGACAACAGAGGCTTCATTCCTACATGACGCATCTGCATGTAAGGAAAAAACACCCAGATGTCTCAGGTTACATTATAACGGTAACAGGCATGCAGCAAATTTTCTCAGAATTTATTTTGCACTGTGTTTGAGATTCAATTCTTTTTCTCAGCACAATTTAAATTCTCCTCATCCAGCAGATAAAGGATCTCAAGTCCAAGGCCACACATCTGTTTGACAGCAGAGTTGAAGACTGTGGGTGGGAAGGGGGTGCACTGAATCACCACGCATGGTTTCTGTCTACAGTATCGATTTTGTGTGGGTGTTTGTGCGAGAGTGGTGTGTCTACTTGTTGGGCGTGCATAGCCTCTTTTTGTGTCTATGTGGGTGCGTGTGTGTGTGTTTGTGGGGGGGGTACTGTTGTATATTAGAGTCATGATCAGCTAACTGAGTTCATTCTGCTGGCCTGCACTGCCCCAGGGCTCAGGAAAAATGATACATAGTCACGCGTGTACAGTATGCATGCATTTCTGTGTGTGTGTGTGTGGGTGTGGGTGTGGATATATGTGTGTGTTCAGGGTGGATATATTACAGTCATTATCAGATCCACATGCATATAACATCCTGACAGTAGCGGTCCATTGTTATAAGATCTGCGAGACCTCATTCATTCCCTCTTTCCTCTCCTGCACTGTAGTTCACCCTCCTCTTCTTTATTTACCTCTCACTCATTCTTCTCTCTTTTTTGAATTCTGGGTTGTGATTAGTCAAAGGCAAATGCTAAGATCACGTCTTAAAGTCTTTTAGCAAGTCAACACTTACAGATTGTCGCTAAACGCAAAGTGATGTGATTTTGTGAATCGAAGTTAGCCAAACCAAAAAAAGAGGTATTGTGTGAGAAACATAAATGTATTTTAGTTTGGACTAAGTGGTGCGGACAAAATTTGTATTTTTCCTTTCCTTTTTTATTTGTGTAGGAGACCAGAAGAGCTACATCCTCTGTTATCAGTCCAGACAAACTGCCTCCATAGATGCACACAGTGCCTCCTGTGCGTGTGTGTGTGTTTGTGTGTCTGTGTGCGTCCATACCTTTGATTGATGTTGATGCACTTGATAAAGGCTGATCTGCGCTTCATAGGATCCCATAAAACTGTATGGCTGCTGCCCACACGCAATAAACAAAGTAAACTGAGATCAAATCACATGTGTGTGTGCGCAGGTTCAGAGGTTTGGCACCCCATGTGTAAAGAAACAGCTCGGCTGGAGAGAAAACTGAGGGTGAGTGTTACTCAAAATACCTGCAAGCCCCTGCTCTTCCTCTCTGTTTCTGTTTTTGTCCTCTCTGTGGTTCTTTCTTTCATGCCGTGTCTGAAATGTCTCACTGTGGTTTTCAAAGCAGGTATGTTGCTCTTAAGAAATGTACTGAAGTCTGCCCACAGTAAATTTAGTTTTATATATAAAAAACTTGGACAAATATACTTTATTTTGCTGTTAATTCATAAAAGATTTCATTTTAAATACAGTTCTTCACCACATTTTTTACAGAGCCTACAACATGCAGAAGTTTCCATACTGGTGGTCGTCCAGCTCCATTTAGTAGAAATTGTCCAAAGAACTTTAGAAAAAGTTTTGCGCTGTAGTTAAAATGCTTTTTAATGAAAATACAGATGGCCTACACTCTGACAGCTGCTTCCCAGAGCCCAGACTTATCATGAAAATGCAAATAATCATTACACAAGGACAGAGGAGGAAGTATCTCCTCACACACGCATGCACGCAAACACACATGCACGCACGCACGCACACACACACACACACACATACACACACACTGGGAATATGCATTTTAAATCTAATTGTTACAGTTCTGTCTTTTTTTTAATAGTTGAATGTTAACTCAGCTCAACAGAGAGGTGAACGTGGAAAAAAAGTGAGATTCAGCTATTCCAGCACATAGAGGAACATTTACAAGAACACCCACACGATTAAGACTTGGCTTAATAATGCTGTCACAGTGAAAATATAACAGGTGCAGAAGTGTTGATTAGGTAGTTATGACGTTCAGCACATAGTGGATCTCTATCTGAACCATGAATACTGAAGAGGAAATCAGGTATCTACCTCATTGTTTTTTCTAGTCTTGACTTTGTATGAGGTCAGAGAGAGTGGATATCACTAATGTGGTCATCTCACAGTTCAGGCTGTGAGCAGAAAGGCTCCATCTACCTCTATACAGCATTACCAAAACATACTTTGACTTAAGAGAGTCTGGCTCTGTTCAACTAATTTCTTTTATTTTACTTCATATTTATTTTAACAACTTGTAGTCTTTGTTTAAACCAATAAATATACTGCAGATTGCCATTTCTTAACAAGAAATAGCAGCATCTAAGAGGTGGGTATGCAGGATTTTACCTGCATCCACCCTAGAAGTACTTAAAGTCATAATCACAAGCTGAATCAACTCAGCTGTCAAATTAAATCTTTATTACATGCACTTACTGTACACCTTATTAGGTACACCTTGCCACTATAGTGTTGGACCCCCATTTGGCTTAATTCTTCACGGCAAAGACTCAACAAGGTGCTGGAAACATTCCTCAGAGGATTTTGGTCCACCCTGAAGGGATGAAAATGGTCTGCAAGAATACTTAATTTGGCTGTGGCTTTTAAATTATGCTCAGTTGATACCAAGGTGTCCAGAGGGTACTGAGAAAAGTACCACACCAGCAACCTGAACAACTGATACAAGGATGGATCCATGCTTTGAAGTTATTTACACCAAACTGACCCTACCATCCCAATGTTGCAGCAGAAATTAAGGCTCAGTCCAATTTTGGTGAGCCCGTGTGAATTGTAGGCTCAGTTTCCTGTTCTTAGCTGACACCGTGTTTCATCTGGTGTGGTCTTCTGCTGCTGTAGCTCTTCTGCTTCGAGGTTTGAGATGTTGTTCTTTCAGAAATGCTCTTCTGCATAGCTGGAGTTGTTATATGCATTACTTTTACCTTAACAGCTTGAAGTGGGCCAGTCATTGTCCTCTGACCTCTGGCAACATATTTTTCTTATTTTGGACAATTCTCTGTAAACACTAGAAATGGTTGTGTAGGCATAATCCCAGCAGATCAGTAGTTTCTGAAATAGACCAGCTAGTTTGGCACCAACCATGCTACATTCAGTGTCACTTAAATCACCTTTTGTCATATTCTGATGCTCGGTTTGAACTTTAGCAGGTCATCTCGACCATATCTATGTGCTTAAATGCACTGACTTGCTGTCATGTGATTGGCTGATTAAATATTTGCATTAACAAGCAGTACCTAATACAAAACACATGTACCCAATAAAGTGGCTGGTGAGTGTATAGTTCAATCAATTAAATGTAACTACTTTTCAGTACTCACTGTTGTATTTAAGCTAACTTTACTCACCTTCTTGCTCTCACTTACATTTGTCCTACCAGCTGAGACGCACCTCTGAGACAGCATCCATTTCTCCTCCAGGCTCCTCTCCTCTCCTTGGCTCTCCTCATCGGCTCATCTGTGTGAGTAACTGTCACCATGGTTACGCCAACACCGCTATGGTTACGCCCTCAGCTGTCACTGTCACATCTGTCACTCAAATATAACCAGCATAGACAGAAGCACAAAACGGTCCCTGAGAGCTCACTCGGTCTGTGCTATCAGTCTCCGAGCAGACTTCATGTCTGTCTGCCGCCTCTCCCTGTCTTATTGTATGTCTGCTAATAGCAAGGTGCTAGACTACTGAAGCTTTTATATGGCTTTTATAATAAACAGGCTTTTATCTTAAGCCCTCTAGTTTTTCTGGAGCATTAGTTTCCAATCTAGAGTTACTTTCTTACACTGCACAATGTTAGAGTAGCTCTCTCTTAGAATGTATTGATTGTTTTGGGTTTGTTTTTGTTTTTTTGTCATGTTAACATTTTAGCTGGTCCATCAAAAATTTCAATTTAACCCACTTACTTGTCAGTCTGCTGGATGTTTACCATCACTCCCTTGTGTTTTTCACTCATGCTTCCTTCCTGCATACCTCCAAACTTGTCTTTTTTTATGTATAAATTTGTGTCTCCATGGTTGCTTCCTCTGTTGCTCATCTAGTTTAAACTGTTTAAACCCAGTTTTCTATTTATGGTTTGGTCTTCATTTAATCTCTATCTCTGTCTACCTGTGTCTCTTTAACAGTCTAAGGGTGACAGTGATGTTTTGGTCTATAAGCAGCTGGCAACGCTTCCCAGGGTCAAAGCCATATACGACATCCAGCGGCCTGACATCATTCCTTATCAGGCTGAGCATGCACAGACACAACTCTCAGATGACACTTTGGAGAGATACAACCGTAGGCAGGTAATCACACACATGCCCTCTCTCTCACACACACACACACACACACACACACACACACACACACACACAGATTTTATTTGAATTTTTATGTTAAAAATAAATTTACTATAATTCATCTAGAATAATAACAGTAACAAATATGTTATTTCTCTTCTTACCCAGTCATTGGGCTCCTTATCACCATACTCACATGTAAGTACTACTGTACAAAAAAGTACAAAAAAAGAGATGTAACTGTGCAGATTGGATTTGATAGATGGGATTTGAAAAACCTTCTTAATTTCAGATTTCCAAAACAGTAAAGTTGAGTGATATGGAAAACCAGCAACACTTGAGTCGATCAAGTTGACAACAGATAAACTACTTCAGTGTGTTCAGCACTGTGTATATATACACATTAAAATCTTGATAGAAGAAGGGACTGTGGTCTTGCTATTGACAGCTAATCTAAGGTATTGTAGTTTTTAATCAACAGAAAAAAGATCAGATTGATGTGTCCCAAATCTGCAGCAAATATAAAATGCCTGGAAGCTGATTTTACCAACAATAGCAGAATGGACAAAAAAGGCTACAAAAGGAATAGTTTGGTATTTTGAGAATTAATTTTACACCCTTGAGATATACCATCTTAATTAGTAAGCTTTAGAAGTGCTGGTAGATAGATTTTGTTCCCATCAGGCTGTGTGTCTCCCGTGTTTCTACTCTGCACACTATGCTAAGCTAACCAGTTGCATGTGTAACATGCAGCCATTTGAATCGTATTCTCTAAGTCTTGGCATAAAGGGAAATAGCCAACAAAGTATTCCTTTAATGTGCTCCATCATGCTGGAGTAAAGAAACTGTGTCATTCTTCACTGCATGTGTTTAGACTGCATCTGTACATGCTGTGCACTAGGACTTCTAAGCACATTCACCATGTAGGTTAATAAACTGCTGTTGGCATCATTAAAACTGTGTTGTGAAAGTAGCCTTGTGGTCTACTTTACTGTCTTTAGTAAATTAAAGCACATTACTCAGACAGCCTCTAAGGCAGCCTTTCCTTTCAGGATCTCTTGGATGGCATGGAGCTAAGAACAAGACGTTCTTCCAGCTCCCCCTATACTGACTCTCCTGCGCACAGTCGCCACGGAGGCTCCCCGCTGCATTATTATGCCCCTGGTAATTCTCCCACTCAAACAAAGACACACACACACACACACACACGCACACACACACAGTGAAAACTACAGGGCCTATAACTGGATAGAAGGTCTTTGTGTGGGTGCAACTCACATTTACATACACGTGTAATCCATCAGGGTATTTGTCAGTGTATCTTTCAGTAGCCTGTCTATCTTTCTGTTTGTGGATGTGGGTCATTCATGCTTTGGTTTCTTTTTGGTGATTGGCTGGGCTGACCGCAGGCAGTGAGAGTGGCAGGAGTTCACCTTATTATAGTCAGCCAGAGCCCAGGTGTGCTACACCCACCAACACCTTCAAAGCCCCCAGGCATTTCCATGTGCCAGGTAGGCCATTACTGTATGTGTAAGCCTGACCCTAATCTGTTTATTAACCCAAATTTCCCTACATCAATCCAAAACCAATCCACAGCTCAAATATTTGCAGTACACACCAGGTCCGTAACTGATGCACCTGGTTTGTCATTTTTTCTTGAACTGTACCAGCTGTTCTCCTCCTTTATACTCATGGCAAAAAGAAAGTGCACCATCTTAGCTGTAAGGTTACATATCAGGGCATAATAAAAATAATCTGGTCCTGAACAGTTCTTCAAATTAGGTAAACACAACTTCAGATGAACAACAAGCAACAAATTACACTTTCATTAGTAACAAAAACTAAGCCACCATGTAGAACCCATGTGTGACAAACTAAGTACACCCCATGATTCAGTAACCTGTAGAACCGCCTTTAGCAGCAATAAGTTGAAGTGATGATTTTCTGGATGACTTTATCAGTCTCACATCTTCTTTGCAACATTGCTTCATTTTTAAGCAGTTTGCTTTTACAAGTGCCCAGGTCCTGTGGCAGCAGAGGGTGACGGTGGACAGCTTTGCTAGTCGCTGTGGTAATGTACCTGCTAATGTTTCCTTGTTCCGCCCGGGGAATTAATTCAGTGTTCAACATTTGACACTGCGCCCCACAGTTTGAGAAACACTGCACTTGCTGATGATCAGTCAGTCAAGTGTACTTGATTAGCAGCACCTGGCTGCTACTTACCATCTTAATTCCTAGATTGAACAGAAGCAGTAAAAGAGTACTTAGTTGCTTGCGTTTTCATATAGTTTTTGTTTTTGTTAATGTCGTGTTTTGCAGTTCTGGTAAGGTAAATACAATTAGTATTTAGTAAAATCCTGATATTTAAAAAAGGTGTACTTTCTTTTTACTATGACTGTATTTGCAAAGTAAATTTGAATACTGAGGAATATTTTTTTTAGGGAAAAATTTCTACTTGCTGGTTCCAGTTTATCAAATATGCAAATTTGTTTGGTTCATTTTTTTAATCTAAATTGAGTCACCAAAAATAATAAATAAAAAATGAGATTCATTACTAATGAGCATGATCAATACATGCGTCCACTATACTGCCAAAAGTATTCATTCATCTGCTTGCACACGCATGTGAATAACATCCCATTCTTAATCCATAGGGTTTGATATGGGCCATCCCCAAACTGTTCTCACAAAGTTGGGAGCATGAAATTGTCAGAAATGTCTTGGTATGCTGAAGCATTAAGAGTTCCTTTGACTAGAACTAAAGGGCTGAGCCCAACATCACAGGTCTGCAGCAATTGACTCTGCAGAAGTTGTTGACCTCTGCGCATTATGTGCCTCAGCATCGTCTGACTCTCCCCTGTGATTTTATGTGGTCCCGTTTTGTGGCTGAGTTGCTGTTGTTCCCAATTGCTTTCACTTTGTTGTAATATCACTAACAGTTGACTGTGGAATATTTAACAGTGAGTAAATTCACTGAGCTCCTGAGAGCGACCCATTCTTTCACAAATATTTGTAGAAGCAGTCTGCATAGGTGCTTGATTTTATACACCTGCGGAAGTGACTTGAATACCTGAATTCAATGATTTGGATGGTTGGGTGAATATGTTTGTCAATATAGTGCATCTTACTAGAACAACTATAATTCACTGACTGTTGTCATCATGTCTCTTAGATTTTTTTTTGCCTTTGAACTAATTTTAATGAGGTTTAAAACAACCATAAAAATGTCATTATCCTCCTCTCTCTGACCAGTGGGCACTCCTTGGCTACTTTGTCACACTGTTTTGCAGCCTTTGTAAACCGTATGAGTGCTTTCATCTTACAACAAATACTGGTTCATTTTATTTTAAGAGCCCATCAACCCTCCACTTTATCAAGTTAATGCCTGCCTCCTTCCTGAATGTGTCACATTGTCTTTGCTCCCTTCACTATAAACGGCCTCTTCTTCTCACTGCGAGCTGCGTATTTGATTTTCCTCCATCATCCACTCTTTCTGTCCCCACTCCATTTCTCATTTTGTGTTTCCTCTTGCTGTTTTTCCTTGCCAGCCCTGAAACACCACTTCCTGCTTGCTTTCAACAGAGTGCAAAATGTATCTGCTGGATGCTTTTATCCAAAGTGCCTTAGAGTATCACAAGTGCATACAAATTTAACCCAACGGGAGTCAAATCTCAAACTTGGTGGTATTGGTGGCACACTGTGAGAGCGGAAATCATTTCTTCTTTTTTTTCTTTACTTATTATTTTACACTCTTCTCTAGTGTGTGGTTTGTGGTGCTTTCAAGTTCCTGTTTCTTCTTGGCTTTATGTTTTCATTTGCTTCTCCCTTAATTGTGCTCCACCCCATCTTTATTCCTGTGCCATCTGTTTTTTTCCCCCCTGTATTAAAGCGCGAGAAGCTTTATTAATCAACCTCTGCATGTTAGTCAGGTTGTATGGATCCAAGGCAGCACCTCTGCAGTACCAGTTTGTCACCTGTTCTGTCAGCTTCTGTCATGCTTAAGACTGTAAATGTGTACAATTAATTTGGTAGGCGTAGTTAAACAAGGAAAGACAGATTATTTAGCTACTCTGATCTCCTTTAAGAACTGCATGCTGGAAGTTTGAGCAAGTACTGAGCTGATACTGAGCATCTCAGACTGTTCAACAAGTTAAATTCCAACAGCTGAACAGTAGTTCAGCTGAATCATGAAGTTTGCAATAGAGAGAAACATGAACGAAACCCACCTACAGTACCGTCTGCGTCACATTTGTCGTATGATGGTAGAAAATAACCTCACTGCTGTCAGAGGACAATGTAGTTCAGTCAGATAGACACTGGTTAAATTTATATCAGGTTAGATAGGATCTTGCCATCGTTCCAGGGATTTGTGTCGATTTGGAGTCTAGTTTGAGCTTTGATTTCTGTTATGAAAGCATCAAGGGCGGTATACAGGATGATGGTCTCCAGCCCAAACTGAGACACCAAACTTTGATCAAAGCCCCCAAGTGCGCATTCAGAACATTGTAGTCCTTAACAAGAAACAAGCTGATGAGGATGGTGATGTAGGCCTCCATCATTGTCTCTGGATGACAGAAACCCAAATGTTCTAGTGCTTGAAGTTCATGATTATTGTTAGGTTGAGATTTTGCTTAATGCTTTGATTTCATAATCATTGGAGTAACTCTGAGGATTAGTTTTTGCTGTATTATTTAAGTTCTGGTTCTTGTTTAGTTGTTGATGCCTGGTTAGATTGCCTTCCTGTCCTTTGTCTTCAGTCTTCTCTTGTGTGTATCTTCATGGTCAATGCCTTGTTCTCCGAGTTTAGCATGTGTCTTTTGGGTTGCTTCCTGCTTTGCTTCGAAGGAGAATGCTCTTTTGTGTCCTGTGTTAGTTTTGTTCTCACCTGTGCCTCGTTCCTCACCTGTGTCTGGCTTCCCATCAGTGTGTATAGTTCTATATTCCTTTTCCTTTCTTCTTATGTGTACCCTTTTTGATCTCTTATTTTGTTTACTATTGTTTTAGTTTGCATTTCTGCCACAAGTTTATTTTGGACTATGATTTCCGCCTGAACAAAAAGCTCTCTTTGTTACTCAAGTCTGCTCCTGCATTCGGATCCACACCTTTGCACTTCACGTACCCATCTGACAGATTTAAATGACATTTTTGATAATAGATTGATTGGGGCCACAATATCACCCACTGGTGTTTCAAATCACCCTCAGCAGCCATAGTGGCAATTTAATATTCACATGCTTTAAGAAAAAAAATTCACTTCCGATCGTCAGTTCAATGGTGGGAGCTGTCAAAAACACAAATGAGAATCTCTTCTCAGTAGTACTCCAAATGCACATGAACTACAGAAATAAACCGTATTTAGGAGTTACAAAGAGAGATTTAGCTTCTGAGAGACAGTATCATCCTCAGGAATGAGAGAAGCAAAAGCTGGAAGAAATGTAAGAAAAATTGAAATCTCATAAATCTTTGTTAATGATGTAGATGCCCCATTCAAATTTGACACATCTGAAAATTCCTGATGGAGGAACCAGTCAAGCACAGATGAGGGAAGCCGGCCATGCAGCTTCACAGTGAACTTTTCAGTGCAGGGAACTATGAATGCTAGTCGTGTAGTTGGAGGGATTACCTAGGCTGAAGAGGAACTTTCCTTTGAGCAGATCTTTGCCGCCATTCAGCAGCTCAGTTGTGGCCGTGCTTCAGGAATTGAATGACTCCCTGCAGAGCTCAGACCATAGGCATTTGTGGAGCTTTTAAAGACTGTTTAGCTCCGGGGACAATACCAACAGAAAAAAGCTGCTTGAAAGCAGTTCTAAAGTTGCTTTAAAAAAAAAAAAATTGGAGACCAACTTCATTTCACTGTACAGACTATAAAATAACAGCTAAATGTCTTTCAGATAGAATAAAGGATTGTCTGGATGCAATTATTCCTAATATTCAGATTTCCTGCATCAGATAACTCACACTATTGGACAACTCGATTCATGATTCACAAATTTCAAGATGTGGGTATTTTGTCTCTAGAGCAAGCAAACCTGGATCATGTTTGTTTGAAGATGCCTGAAGCTTTTGGTTTATTTCATGGGTTAAGCTGTTGTACTCAAATGCTACTATATTGTTGAAGATAAGAGGACTTAGCAAACCAGACACTGTACAGAGAGGCATTAGGCAGGTTTGTCCTTTATGTGGCATGCCATATGCTCTTGTCACTGAGCCCCTTTTAAATCAGCTTAGACGGGGTCTCACAGGTTTGACCTTT
>VUQK01038281.1:24771-43987 GCA_015106715.1 Bujurquina vittata | reverse complement strand
TGCCACATAAAGGACAAACCTGCCTAATGCCTCACTGTACAGAGAGGCATTAGGCAGGTTTGTCCTTTATGTGGCATGCCATATGCTCTTGTCACTGAGCCCCTTTTAAATCAGCTTAGACGGGGTCTCACAGGTTTGACCTTTACTGCGGATTCACATACATCACTCAGCTTGCCCGCTGATGCCAATGATGCAACTGTGTTTGTTACGAGTCAAAACTATATCACATCTTGTAGCATCAAATGTCACAGAAAGAGCACTCCCTTTGCAAGAGTTAACTGGTTAAAGTGTGAAAACTCACTTTTTAGGAGGGTGGAGATGTAAATGGCAGCTGGCACTTCCAGCTAGGATGCAATGGAGCAGAAAGGGATGAAAGATTTTGGTGTTTTTGAGCCACAGTTCTCCTAAAGGGGGAGGTGTTTGGTTGCGAAATATCAGGTTGCCACTTTTCCGTTGTTGAACCTTCAAGTACACTTGTAAAGGAAATACAGATGGAACTTTTTCTGGGGAGGATATTACTGGACCACATCTGCAGTTCTGTTTTTACCTCTCTGTGAAGGTGGGCAGAGTCTAGTGGCTGCGTTCACAAGGATCATCTTATTGATTTTGGAGGGATAGAAATGTCTTGTGTGCAGTAACTTATGAATCACTTGTTCTCAGTTTTGGAAAATATTAGTATGTTGTAGACACTCTGTGTACAGGTGGGATTGGAGTTGTAAACATGTACAGTAAATTTGTGAAATTGCACAGAAGACATTTGTTTATTAAAGAACTTGTTAAAGGTCTCTCTTCTCCTCTTATTTCAATGTTTGTCTTTTTTTTCTGTTTTCAGCTTCTGAGGAAACCAACATTTATAGGAAACCACCCATCTACAAGAGACAAGGTTGGTTAATTGCTCAAAATGTGCTGTTCAAGGCCTTTTTTGTACCTGTCCAGTCACTTGATTCCCATGTTCATCAGAATAAGTGAGAGCATTTCTTCTAGAACCTTACAAAGAAGTAAATACAAACAATACAGAAGATATAAACAGAAGCCAGAATACAAAAGTAACCAGAACTGAAGACTTAAGAACCCAAAAGATAACCTAAAATACAGAATTAAAAGAACTATAAGCTTTCAAAACACTGAGTCAAAGACCAAGAACTACGATATTTGCTTTTTCTCTTTCTTTTTGCACGTCTTCCTTTTCAAGGGTAATTGCACTGATGCGCCCTTTCCTGTGCAGCTCAATTTTTCACCCAGTCAGCATTGGAAATGCGCACAGCAACGTCACTTTTAAGATATGAGCTGTTGGCTTTTTGGAAGCCTGAATGCAGGTGCCTCTCTATAGGTTCGGCGTACATTGATTTCTGACAATCCCTCTGCCTGTATAACCAAACACCAACTCAAAAGGAATCTAATGCAAGCCCCCAAATCTCTCATAAGTCAGCAGACCAGCCGATGAGCTCCCAGATTGACCTTAACATGACCGAATCATGTATCACCCAGTCGCACTGGCTAGCCTACTCAGTATTTAACATTCTAGCCACATGCTTACTCGTGAGACTTTTGGGGAAAATGCACATACTGAATCAGAGTCAGAGCTGATGGATTGGTGCATTCCTAATTGTGACAGAAGCATTCCCCACACACCACACCGATAAAGTTACTTTAAGGATACTAGGCTGTAAAGGTATGCAGACTTGAGGTGGATGTAAAGTTTGACACCACTTCTGATGCAGCCACATCAAGCCTGTGATTACAGATTCAACTGGTGATTCAAGGGGTGAAGCTGAGAGGAGTAGTGCCAAAATACTTAGTGTGTAGGTGATCTATCTGTGCTCACATGGCAGGTCCAACAGAGTTACAGTTCTTCTGAAAGACCTCTGCATGATTTAGACTGCGTTGCAAAGTGCTGACAAGCCTTTCCCTCCTGTTGGGCAGTCTGCGAGCTGGGCTGTGTGGATTTACATTCACATCATTAATCATGTTTAAAGCAGTTTTCATATTAAGGCAAAATACCATAATCAAATATATATAATTTATATTGGTACCATTATATAAAGCGTGGCTGCACATCAAAAACACAAGCTTTTTCCAGATGGAGCATTTTGGCTGTGTTAGCAGAGGGGACAACGTCTGAGAGTAAGTTTTTGAAATTGGCAGATATACTGCAGAAAGAATCACTGATATATGTCAACATCTCGTTTGAATCACTTTTTTTCTTCACTCTGTCAAATAAAAGTCCAAAAATTCAGCCCATCTGCTTCTGAGATTTCAGCTTTGACACACATTTTAAACATTGGTACTGTATAATACTTTGAAGTCTTTTTCACACCAGTATTTTTTATTCGCAGTCAGCATCATTGCATTATACCCCTGACAATCTCGCTTGCTTTCTTGAAGTTTTATATCACACCCCCTCCCATTGTCTCTGACCTCTTTTTGATTTTCCGTTTCCCCGTTTTTGATGCGTCTCCTCTCTTCTCCTTTTTTCCTCTCCCAAACCGTGCTCTCTCCCCTCTCTGTAAATATATGCACTACTTCATCTGTCTTGTTTCTGTAGCATTCACACATGAGCAAACACGCTGACACTGGTCAGAAAATCATTTTAAAGCCAACATGGGGGGGGGTTAAAAGACATTTCCATTAAACAAGAACACGTTTAAGTCTTTTCGCTCATGTAGACTTTTCCCTTCTGATTGCTTTGTTGTTATTTCAAGCATGAAATTTGGCCTCAGCTCGTTGGACAAAAAGATTTTTCTGTCTCAAATCAAAAGCTCGAGCTGTGTCTTTAATAATAATAATGCTCTTTCTCTGATTATCTTTCTGTCAGAAATATCAACCTCTCCATCAGCCAATAAGAGTAGGACCAATGAGAACCTCACCAATTCCAATCGCCTCTCCACCTCAAACTGTAACAGCATTTATCACCCAAACTCCAACTACTTCCCATATACCGGCTCTCCAAAAGGTAAAACACCCTCTAGTTACAATAACAGCACGTTTTATTGCTATGCACAAACTGTACTCACAGCTGCAAAGACAACCCAGAGAGCCAAATGACGTTTTCTGTCTTCCTTCTTCCTCTCTGTTACCTTTCATTTCCTCTATCTCTCTGTCTAGTCTCCAGGGTGAGGAGGTTTTCATCTGGAGGAGAGGAGGATGGACTGAATCACAATATAAACAGGGTAAGAAAAGAATCTCCTTCTTCTTCCTCTTATATTTTAAGTGAGGGTTAATATTTAATGAGCAAGTTAATTAAATGCTTCTTTCCAACCTCACCCACTTGACATGATATAAAGTGATGCCCACGCACTCCTCTCTTGTTCTTTGTCCTCACATCCCTCTTTGTGATTTATCCTGTATTATTCCATCACCATCCATCAACTCATGCGCCCATTCCACTCAATCAACTCTTGTTTCTATCTGTCCTTTTGTTCCACCTTATTTTCTCATCTCTCCCTCTCTGCTTCACTCCATGCAGGGAATTGGCAGGTTGATCCTGAAAGAGGAGATGAAGGCGCGAGCAGGTTGTCACGACAATGACCCCTGGGGTAGCAGGCGCAGCTCCCGCTGCAGCAGCAAGGAGGCGCTGAGCAATCTGGGATGCAACTCCCTTAATGGCTGTAAGTGGGCCGAGCAATATGCCAATATGGTCAACTTTATTTACCATACATTAAGTCACAATCCCTGAAGTTGGTGGTGTTTTGTTGTTTGTTTCTTTTATTAAAAACTCAGTTTTTTTTTCAAGGCTCCAGTAGATAAAAATTAGGCTTTGCTTAGGATAATTCTGATTAGGCTGTGGTGACTGAAGGTTTGATGTTAGGAAATAAATCTAGTTACTTTTATAGCTGGAACAATACAGGATGTGGGCATTGTTGCTGTTTGAGGCTCTGTGGGTGGGGTTTTACACTTCTGTGTTAACTCTTTAATTGATCCCATTTCTCACTGTGTTCAGCACCTTAAGGAGAGACAAAGATGGAGAGACTCAGAAACAGGGAAAAAAAGTGTGTGTGTGTGTGTGTAGGTGTGTGTGCGTGTGTGTGTGTCTTTTGTGGTGGGAGTCCAATAGGAATAAAGGAAAGGATGTAATAGCAGAAGAGGCAGAGAGAGCGTGAACGCTATAGAAACTGACTCGATATAAGGGTGAGAGAGAATCAGAAGCTAAAGCAATTTGGAGCTGTTCAGAGAAGATGTACGACATGAAGCTTTAGAAGTAAATCAGGGTCAGAGAGCGGTGGAGAAAGAGGGAAATGAGCTCCGTCCACAGGGAGGTCACACAGAGAGAGAGAGCGAGAGAGAGAGGTATGAATAATGTGAGTGCTCAGTGCTGCGTAATCACTATGGGTTTATGGTGCCTGCTGTTATTATACTGATTAGAAAATCCTGACAGGCGTACCCTCATCTGTTCTTCAGAGGAGGCTAATTCCAAAATGGGATGTCCACCATTTTTTAGAAGTGACACGAACTGCTACAAACTAACTGACACACTTCATTTCACTGAATTGATTAAGTCCATTTTTATCCACACTAGCAGCCGGACCCTAAGGATGGCAGTGTCTGTCCATCAGTTAGGTATTCAGTCACTTTGGTCCAGTGTATCGCAGCATCAGTTGGTGGTACTGTATGGCTGTGACATTTTGACATTTCATGGTCACCAGCTGTTAAACACATTCATATCTTTCTCAGTGATGACTTTAAGTCATCAGGCCAAATCCTCACTTTGTGCTGATCTTAAGTTGGTGAGTAATTACTAGAAAACAACAGAGCTTTGCAATTGGTTTGTTTTATTCTGATGAACCTCCAAAGTCACTGACTGTAGATTGTTAAGCAGTTGCATAATAATTCAAATGTACTTCAGTGTGTTTGGGAGTAAGCGAACACATCAGTTCACATTCAGCAGTGATGGAGACAGTCTTAAGTTTATGTGAAGCACATTCAGTCTCATAATAGCTCAAGCCACTGCATTCAGATTAGTACAAAAGTAGCCACAGTATATAAGTACAAGGTTAGCATCTCAGTGCTTTTGATTTGAATCAAACATTGTTTATACAGTTGAAAAACGTGCTCACATCATCCTCAGCTTTAATTACAGTTTCCAATTTTGCAGTTGCGAGTATGCTATCATACTAAACTAAGCACATTATGCCAGCCAAACATGTTAGTATTTTCAGTGCAGCTATTTCACCATGCTGATGACACATTTTGCTCCCACAGTCACTGTCAGTCAATCCATCATTATGATAAACTCAAATCTAAAAAGGGAAAGACTTATTTCCCGTCTTATTTGTTTACCTGTATTTGAATAAAATAACTGCAAAAATCTCATGATGCAATGAACTCCATTAAAATTATAAAGTGTAGTGGAAATGTGCTGCAAGCATATACATTTTTAACATGAATGGTTACGCTGCATGCCTTCGCACGTGGTGATTCATTTTTTATATGATGCATAGGTCTTCATGGTGATAATTCCTTTATGCCGATGCTGTTAGGGACATATTCTCGCACAGCTGATGTTTTATAGATATCTCCCACAACAGCTGGCTTTCCTACATCCTCGCCACTGAAAAGTAATATTTTTACTATGTGCCAGCTTTATTAACTCCACAGTGTCACATCTATTCATGTTGTCCCAGCAGCTAATATGCATGTACGTGCTCAGACATAAAGGATCAGAAAACCACAAGATCAGTATGGACCAAAATTGACAGCAGCATTGTTGTGGCTTCAGTCAGTTTTATGGAACAGGAAGTAGAGCATCCACTGATTGCCAGTGTTTTTTTTATTTTTTATTTTTTTTAAAAAGAAGTAAGGTCCCGGTATTAACTTCAGCTATACCTTTTTTTCATGTACTGTGGCTTATTTTAAAAGTTTTTGTTTGATTTGTATTTTGCTAAATGTCAATGTCCCTTGCATTATTTTTAATATGGAGTCTTCTTCATTTGGTAAATGTTTTAATCAGCATTACAACTTCTGTGTTTAAAGTTATATACAACAGAAGGCCTGAATTCTTAAGTATGATAAGTAGGATGTCAGACATGCGCAGAGGAGGGATGGTGGATATGTTGGGAAAAGGATTGAAAATGGAAATGTGAGGCAGGAGGAAAGACCACAGAGAAGGTTCCTGGAAGGACACGCAGAGGGTTGGTGTGATAGAAGATGAGGCTATGGATAGAGTGAGATGGAGACAGCTGATCCACTGTGGTGACCCCTAAAGGGAGCAGCTGAAAGTTTAAAGTACTCCTGTTCCTGTCACATAACATATAAAACTCGTCCTCATTGGATCCCACAGATCATTGTAAGATTTGTCCCGCAGTGTTTCCAGTGAATGGTAGATGCGTGGCTTCATTAAGGAAAAAAAATCCATCCTGGTGTTTTTCTTGAACAGTATTTTATTCTCTTCATTTCTATTGTTTATTTCCTGGGAAACAAGTCCCTTCACTAAAGTATTTATTAAGGCAAGTTCTCGGTGTAAATAATTAAAAGAAATGTCTTTTTTGGGGGGGGCTTAAAAACAAACATTTCCAGGGAGTGAAACTGATGAAATGAAAACATTTTCTCGTGACCCCTCTGCTTCATTGCTCTCTTTTTCAGCTCCCAGGTCCCTCTACAGTGCTGACAGCGGTGAGTGGTTCATCGATGTGTTTTGATCTGCTTGTTTATAACAAGGGGGGCAGCGACACAGTGAGACGGCTTTTCCCCTCATCTTCTTCATCCTGTTAGTTCTGCTGTGACAGCAGCAGAGCTTTAAGTAGGAGATTTTTATCAGCTCGCGTTGACACGCTCACAGATACCTCTGTCTTTTAGGTTATGGGTAGGAAGATGAATGACACTGCAGCTTAGGCCTGTATTTATTATTTTTTTGAGAAGCTGCATCACACAGGATGATCTATTATATAACCTGTTGTTACACATAATGGTTGTGAGAGTTTTAGGGCACTGACATCCCAACTTGGCCTCCATATTTGTTTTTGAACACAGTGAATTTGTGCCATTAAATGCTGCACTAATTGCACCAAACTTTACTTATAAAGATAGCCGCATTTTTTATGGGGAAAAAAAGTGATATGTAAGATGCAGAGGCTGGTAGTTTTCACGCTGGCAACACAGGAGTGCATATCTGAGGCGAAAAACACCAACTATATCTCATTTCTTGTCGAGAAAGAGAGTAGTAGATGACAAACTCATTATAGTTCAGCATCTCACACACACTGTGCATTACCAATACACAGTGGCCTGTATTCTGCTGCATCATGGTGTTTTGCCAGGGCTCTTTGACATTACTGGGTAATTTAATTCCTTTCAACACCAGAGTAAAAGAGAGAGGGAGGGAGGGGGGATGAACAGAACAGAGAGAAGGAGGGGTGGGAAACGGAGGGAAAAGGCAAGTGACAGAGGAAGAACTGGAAGAGGAAATAATGATAGTGAAGTAAAGGCAAGTGGAAGTTGAAGAGCCAAATGAATTGAGAGGAACACTGTGATTGCAGTGCCCTCTGCTGCTGCTGCTGCAACGGTGCACACAGAAAATGCAGGGATGCCCGAAGATGCTGGGTGGATACCACAGATTAGGAGTCAGATGGGGATTATAATAAAAAGTGGAGATGATGTGTTGGTATGAAGGAGGCAGCAAAATCCCAGTAATAATCTCTGGTTTGTAAATGCATGTTTGAGATGCTGCGTGGTGGCCTTATGAGATTTAAGAAGCAGTTCAATAGACAATAGAGGCAGCATAGTCGTGATTTTAATTTAAGTGTATCGATATTATTTTTCATATAAAATGTGTTTGTTTATGGTTGTTTGTTTGTTTTTTCTGACAGACTCATACATTGCCAAATCGGCCTCGTTGCCAGGCTACGGCAGAAATACGCTAAACAGGGTAAGCAATCAGTGGTTTTTGGCTCTGTCTCTCTGTATTTGTGCATACGTGTTTCACTTACATTGTGAGGAATTGCCTCATATTTGGAGAAAAAAAAAAGTAGGTCCCTATAATTTAAGGCATTGCATTTTAGGGGCTTAGGCTTGGTTTAAGGTAAGGGTTGGTTTAGACTAGTGTGGGATTGAGATTAGTGACTAATTATCACAGATTGTAAGTGTAAGTTTCCTCTGAAGAGTCAGAGAGAATAACACAAACATTCACTCAACTGTAATATATTGCAAAGTCCTTTATCTGCTACTGACCTGAAGTATCATGGTCTCTGAATCTTTGATCCAAAAGTTTGGGTTTTGTTATCTTTTGTGTTTGGTGCCAAGTTTGTCTCCCTATTCTGTTGTGGCTCTCTTCCTGTTTTATTTTGGCGGCTGCTCTGCTCTGTGTCTTGTTTCTGGGTTAACCATCATCATTATTTTACTTACTCCCTGCCCACCTGTTTCCCATCCTTTCATTATCCTGAAGCGTATTTATTGTCTCGATCTTCCTCTTATTCTTTGTGGCGTTCTCCCTCATGTTGTATTTTTCCGAGTGCGGTGTATTGTTTGTCCTTTAATTAGTATTCCTGGCTTCAGCCCAGCCGAGTTTATTTCTTTTGTTTGTTATTATTTTTTGAGTAGACTCCAGCAATAAAGCTGTTTGTAGTCCATATCCTGTTTCCCGAGTCCTGCATTGGGGTCATAATCCTGCATGCCACACAGCGGAGTTATGACATGAAACTTATTTGTCTCAGTTACTTCCTGAGGCAAAGAGAGATAAGTGGCGTGATGTCGCCATTACATTCGTGTGATAAACTACTGGACTAAAAACACTTTGTATTTAATATTTTACAAAGCGTATTCCCATTCCATGTTTTCCTAAAATGCACCTTTCCTATTTTTGCAGCCTGGGAGTGCAGGTGGAGATTATTACCAGTATGACAGCACTAATGCAGTTAACTGGCAGATAAGAGGTGAGCCTACTGCACAGCTGAAATCTGCTGATGCCTCCCTTTTTAGAGTTTTTTTTTTCTTGATCTGTCTCCCATCTTGATGCGCGTTAGTCAGCACTGAAACAACGATGTGAGTGATTCTTTTTTTCTCGCTTTTCTTTCAGAATACAAGGTAAGATGCAGTCACTGAAAATGGAAAACTGTTGCTGAGCCAAGAGTGAAAGGTCTGGATCGGTGGATATGAATGATGGTGTTGTCTGTTCATACTGAATGAAGAATTTATCTCACTCAGTAACACCCAGTTCAGCCAGAGAAATTGTGACGCTGACAGACTTATTTTATTGACAGACATTAACAAATGGTAACAGTATGAATCTTTTCAACCTCGTCTTTTTTATGGCAAGATTTAAAAAAAAATGCATACTCATCATAATGAAGCATGCCTAATTCAAGTTTTTGTGGATATAAATTGCACCCCGTTGTCGTGAAATTAAAGTGATATGACACTTTTAAGGCATTAGAAGCGTATAAACTACAAACGCATAAGCATTTAACTGTTGGTAGATGGTTATTCTGACATCCAGTGTGTGCAGCAAAGTAAAAGTTTCATTGTACAGGGAAACAATGTTTCTACCCTGTGCATATGACAATAAAGCTTTGAATCTTAAATCTTGCTAGGCAGCATGATGACATTATAATATCTGTGCTGGATGAGAACCTTTGGGGGCCCGAGATGTGCCTGTGTGCCACGGTGGTGCATCGAAGCATATTAATGGAAAGTTGGCTGGAAGAGCAAACTGTGGTAGGAAAGTGTTCACAAGCAGCAGGGATAACTGCAGTCTTGAGATGAAAAAAGTTGAGAAGTTTGGAGAGCTTCGCAAGACTGAGGCTGGTGCAAGCACACACAGTCTTCATTAAAGAGGTGACAACTGTTGCATTCTTAATATCAACCCACTCCTGAACCACTGTCAGAAGAATCTCACCTGGACTAAGGAGGAAAAAGAACTGGATTTTGCTCAGTGGTCCAAAGTCCTCTTTCAGATGAAAGTAAATTTTGCATTTCATAAATCTGGAGGAAGAGTGGAGAGGCACGGGATCCAGAGTGGAATCAGCTTGTGAGGATTTGGGGTGCTTGTTGGTTGTGGTAGGTCAGTTGTGTTGTAGTTAACAAACATATCGAAAAGGAAATTTTGGAGCACTTTGTGCTTCCATCTGCTGACAAGCTTTCTGGAGATATCGATTTCTTTCTCCAGCAAGGCTTAGCATCTGCCCACACAGCCAAAAGTATTACCAAATGGTTTGCTGACTATGTCGTTACTGTGCTTGATTAGCCAGCCAGCTCACATACAGGAAATCTGGGGGATATTGTCAAGAGGAACATGAGAAACACCTGACCCACTGAAGGCTGCTATTAAAGCAACCTGAGCTTCAGTAACACCTCAGCTCTGCCACAAGCTGATGGCCTTCATTCCACGTTGCCCTGATACAGTAAAGGAGCCCAAAACCAAGTATTCAGTACACAAATGAACATCATTTGATGGCTGTAGGCCTTGTGTGTCAGTATTAGTTGTTGGGCCTGCCTGTCACTTCCTCCTGCTCAGGTCCCAATTAATGGTTCCTCCCCTCTAATAAAGGAAGGGACTTCACTTTGTGGGAGCCAGTATGTGCTGGTTTCCTTCCAACATGGTTCTCTCTCTTTCTATCTCTTAGCACCCAGTTTTCTTTTACTCACCTTTTCTTGAATTATAATTAATAAGTGAAAATTGTTACTTCTGTGGCTCTGATTGAGCCGGGTATAACGGTACTTTTCAGAAGTTGGATATTCCTGTATTGTAAATACTTTTTTGATTGATCTTAGTAAGTATTCATATAATTTGAGATAATGAATTTCAGATTTGTGATAATCACCGTAGCTAATTTTCATTTTTCATGTGTAATGACTATAATATTTGAAAGGTCAGACAGCAGACACCCACAGACTTGATTCTGTATCATGATTATAATTCTCCAACTTGCTCTTTTAAGTTCATCACTTTAGAACAAAAAAGAAAATGGAACGAGAACTTCATTAACACCGGAGGAAAACTGTTTTTCTTTTGTGAAATCAGCAGTTAAAGTCCTTGTAGCATTTCAAACTTGTTTCAACTAACGCCCCCGTGGTGCCTGTTGGTGAGGAATCTTACAGGAATATTAATAATAACACCTTTGACACGTGTTAATAACATGTTCTCTTTCTCCACTAGATCTACCCGTACGAAGCCCTTGTGGTGTCAGTCAGAGGGCAGCAGCGCCTCCCCAGTGATGTGGACCGAGCCAGACTAGAGGTGAACTGTTACGGGACCCAACTCTTTCACAAAGTCTACATCAATCAATGTTGTTGCGGGTAGCATCAAATAACCTGCAACGTGGTGTTGAATTGACAAATTGATCATTAGCAAAGGAAACCATTTAAACCACGGTGCTCCCTTTGTAGCTGCTGTAATACAGTACTGAATAAAAGTCTTGAGTCATCCTTCATTTTGCTATGTTTTGCTAGGAAAATGGGAAATAGCTGCAGTGATTTATTGAAACATGCAAACATACATGGAAGTACAGTATATAAAGCAAAAATAAAGTTTGTACAATTCTTACAAGCTTGAAAGTCAATATTTAGTGTGACCATCTTTATTCTTCAGTACAGTCTGAACTCTCTGAGGCAGCTCTCTTGTAATTTCTTTAAGTAGTTTTCAGGAATAGTTCTCCAGGCTTCCTGAAGGACATTCAAAGTTCTTCTTTGGATGTTGGCTGCCTGTTGTTCCATCCTCTGCTAAGATGATCCCACACTGCTTCAGTAATGTTTAGGTCCAGGTGCTGGAGAGGCCAATCCATGACTCGTACTGTTCTGCTGTGTGTTTTCCTATACAGGTGTGTGTGCAGTGTGTTTAGAATCATTGTCATGCAGAAAAATTAAGTTGCTGCCGATCAGATACGTTCCAGATGGTGTTGCATGGTGGATCAAAATCTGATGGTATTTTTCTGCATTCATAATTCCATCAATTTTGACAAGTCACCACTGGCCCAAACCATGACAGGTGGCTGTAGACACTCACTGTTATATCGCTCCTGATCTCCTCCATACATACTGATAATGATTCAGTCCATAAGACCTGCTGTCACTCATTTTCAGTCCAATTGTTCTGTAATGTCTCATACCACAGCCTTTTTCTCTGGTTCCCTTCCTTAACAATGGCTTCTTGACTAAAGGCCAAAAAATATCTTTACCAAGTTGTTTATTGTGTGTAGACAACAGTGGTTCATCCCTTGAGTTAGGTTTCCTTTTTATCCTTGAAGGATTCATGGATCAGTGTTAAGTGGCACAACAACAAAAAGAATCCTCTGAAAATGTTGAGGTACAAGGACTGGACTAAATGGAGGGGGACTCCAGACTTTTTCTTAGTACTGTATGTCTTCTCATTTGTTTGTGTGATATCAAAGGTGATTACTGATACATTATAGAAACTCTGGCACAGGTAGGATCATATTATTGATGTTTCCTCATTATTTTTAAAAATCTAACACACAGACTCTGTTCTAAGCTGCTCCTTGTCTTTTTGCTCACAGCGTCATCTCTCACCAGAGGAGTTTTACAGAGTCTTTGGCATGTCCATGTCTGCCTTTGATCGTCTTGCTCAGTGGAAACAGAATGAACTGAAGAAACAGGTCAGACTCTTCTGAGAAAAGTCAACAGCTCCTTTCACTGAACCCAGCTGGAGTCTGGGGCTCAGTGGAAGAAAACGGGAGGGCAGAAGAGAGCTGGTCTTGGCTTGCTGTAGCTGCTGTGAGGACTTCTTAAGCAATATTTATAAAGTCAGCCAAGTGGACAAAACTGGGGGAAAATGTCTGCCAAGTAGGCCAAACAAAGTGGAAGAAAACTGCAAAAGAGAGCGCGTCACTGGAGCTACAACAGGTTGCTTCTGCCTCTCCTACCAGCAGATGGCAGTGTATTTACACGAGCGTTAGGGTTTCTGCCTGAAGTACTGAGGTGCAGACCTGGAGTTTCTTAACTCCAGGTCTGTCAAAAACTTGCATTATTGTGAAGTATAGCAGCTGTTTGGAAGATGTTAGAAAGAATATAGTTTTTGGCACTGGCAGTTGCTGTCTGCAGTCTCATAAATTGGCACAACAAGTAAATGAAGACTGTGCCATTCTCACCATTAGGGTTGCGGAACATAAATAGTGTTTTTATAATGTGCACATCCTGAAAACCAAAGGTTTTCTTCTGCATTTTTCAAACTACAGGTTTGATTTTGATGTCAGTATTTCTGAAGCCATATTACAGTTTTCGTCATATTTGCACCTGTACTCAAGAAACACCCCTGAATTTCAGATGGTGTGTGTGTGTGTGTGTGTGTGAGACACAGCAAACAACTAATCAAGGAATTTTGTTGACAGCTATTTAAAAGCCATCTGAATAAAGTGAAGAACTCTGAATTACAGGAATACCAAAAAAGGAAGGATAGAGGAAAGGAAAGAAATGTATAAAGATATGAAGTAAAGGTTTGTTTGTGATTAACAAAACCAGTAGGTACTGTCTGAGCTTAAAAGAATCTAATTCAAACAGAAGTCAACTCAAAGAACGAGTCAAGTTTGTTGTAACCGGCTGTAAAAAGTGAAATGATCCTCTTTTTTCTTTTTCTTTTTTAAATGGACTGAAGCCATGTGCAGGAGTTTTGTGTTTACAGGCTGCACCAATTAATCACATATACAGCATTTAGCTTTTAGGTTTATTGGAGTTATGGTTTACAGCCTAATGTCTTTCACTGCAGTTTTGAAATAAATGCATTGATTTATTTAGTGTGCAGTATTTTTTTCTGAACCTCAAATGGAAAAAAAAGTGGTTATGATGATATCTGCTTTATGTTTTGTACTTTCAGACTTCACTGACATATCCAAGCTCCTCTTTAAATTGCTTTCATCTGCACCGCTCTCTCAGCATGTTCAATATTCCTGTGTATTGGGTGGTATGCAGAGTTACATATAGGAATCTGATAAATCCTTCAGGAAAGTGAAGGGGTGTATATGAATTTAATCTCCTGGCAGGTGCATATTTTTTTTGTCTCTGAGCGCATCATTTCTGTTTACAATCATTTAATCAAGTCATGACTTATAGAAGCTAACATCTTTAAAATGAAGCTGTGATGCCTTTAGAAATCTACAGTATCAGATTAGGGGTTGCGGGCCAAAAGGGATTAAAAATAATAATTTTAATCAGCAATATGAATTTGAATGGCCAGAATACAGCAACTTTTTCCTGAACACATTGAATAAAATATATAAAATTATATTTTTCTTCAAAAATCACATCAAGAAAAATGAATATATTTCAAGCTGATGAAAATGTGCAAGGTAAAAACTGACGTGAATTTCTGCAGTGTAAACTGCGCAGCTGCAAACACAGCGGTGGAGACCTGGTCTGTTTTTATTTTTATTTTTTCACGAGGTGTGTTCAGGGACATATTAAGATGCTACCTTTCATCCTGGAGCCTTGTTGAGACTTTTCCTTTACTTTTCATGAAGTTGACAGATTTCCTCAAGTAGCTCATGGCACCTGTGTGATAAGACATGTCACCAAATGAAATTATATATTATATTATATGTGTAATAGATAATATGACAGTTTTAAATAATTTTATTCATTTAATTGAGTTACATTTCTTGCAGTTACACCATCTGAATTCCTGGTTGCAGCGCCTGGATTTTGCAACTATTTTCAGTTTAAGCAGATTTACAAGAAAGTCTGACTCCTTGGAAGCAAAATATAAAGGAATGAGGGGGTGACTCAAGACTTTCTCATAGTACTGTAAACTCAAGCATACAGTATGTGTGTCACATCAGTGTCCCATTCAGTGACCCTTCTTAACCTTAAAAGTAATTATGTCCCCAATAATTGTGGCTTATGATCTCTTAAAATAAGTAGGTGTCTAATTGTGGCCCCAATTGTATGTATCCTGGCCTCCGACCCCGCACTACAAGTTTCAGTCTAATATTACCAGATATACTTGGTAATAGAAAGCTGTTCTTCTGGTTATTACTAATTGTGGGAATTACATGATTACGTGAGCATTATCTCTTTAGCTCCAAACTACCCTCACATTCTGATGTTACTACTAAGTCGCAGTGCTGTGATAAATGTTTTCACTCTAAGCGGAAGAAGATGGACGGGTGGACTCTGCAACGGAACTCCGCTAGCACTAGGACCCGGTGCGCCCCTGGATGACGAACAAGCAGCCTCCAGTCAAAAAGTGTAGCGGCCACTCTGACTCACTTGGCCGCACAGAGGCCGACAGAGCTCCGCTGTGTGTTTGTGTAGCTACAACTCGTCTCATATGACCACAACTTTTAACTGAAACGGAGGGATTATTACTAAAAAAAAAAAAATTAAAAAAAAGTTGGGTGGCACAGACATCTGAAGACATGGACTCCAAACGCCAGAGTGGTGAGTAAGGTCTCTTTGTGACTTTATAGTAAAGCCTCCATACATTGGGTGGACACCACCGTAAACGTAAGCGCTCTTCTAAAGAGTGGTCATAAACATAAAGCCAGACAGAAACACAGTAAAACATTATCCATCACGTAACATCTGTTTTGAAGTCATTTTCCCAAACAAATCCGACATTGTAGTTAGTTTTAATGCATCTGGATTCACGTTAAACAAATATGAACGCGAGCAGCATCTGTCTCATGTTTCTGTGAGCGAGCAAACCGGGAGCGCCTCGCGCCCTGCTGCCGGTTGACTCCTGGAGAGTGATGTCATACAGCCACGCGCCGGGTGGTGCGCTGTGTGAGTGGATGGAGGAGGTATCCTCAGGTAGAGTGATGCAATCTGATACCAACACAAAAGTGCCCTGTTGGAAGCTGCGCTGCTGGTGGGAAGCAGCGGCTGAATGGCTGCTCTGTTTAAAACCCCTTAGGCCGCAGAGCTGCAAGCAGGAAGCTGCATCACAGGAGACCAGGTGATGAAGAAGAGGCTTCATTTGAAAGATAACTAGAAAAGGCATTTCCTGAAGAAAATGCTACTGTGAATGCTTGAAAGCGTCCACAGTATTAAAGATTACAATAACAATACTGTGAAAAGCATTCACAGAATAAAGAAAACAACAACAATGCTGTGAATGCTTGTCTTCAAACATTCACAGAATAAGAGATTCATTTATCATGGATATAACTGGTTTAATAGGCAGTTTTCTTTATAGTGCAAATGGGTGTTAAGGACAGGGCTCAGTGCAGCTGCAGAATTAAATTTTAAGTATCTTATCTTGGAATTTGGGACACTTATCTTACGACACATCCCCAAATGAGCTTTTTTTTCTGTTTAGAGTGCAGGTCACCTCTTTTTTTTTCTTTTCTTTAACCAGCTATTATCCATATAATGAAGCAGCTAAACACAATTCAGCCATTCCTCTTGTCTTACAAGTGAAAAGGGAAAAATCGACAAAAAGTGTCTTAAGTTTTTGGGTCACCACGTGCCACCACCACAGAATTGCGCTCAACTGGAATATCTCAGGATCTCTAATGGAGGGCTCTCTTCCAAATGATACTCACTCATTTGGTGTTTGGATGATGGTGGTGTTGATACTGTCTAACAAGCCAATGCAAAATCACAGGTGTTCAGTAAGGTTGAGGTCAGGTGATTGTGAAGGCCACAGCATGTGATTCATGTCATTTTTATATTAATTAAGCTAGTCACTGACCACCTGTATCTTATGGATGGGGGTGGTGATATCCAGTAGACTGACTCTACCATCAAGACAGAAAGGATTCTTCATAGGATAAAAGCTTTGTATTGATTCCCAGTTAATCTTCTCTGTAAGCAGGAGACAACTGGACACAAAGTATCCCAGCCCCAACAGTGAAACAGAGCCACCAGATCCCTTCACTACAGAGTATGTTTTTTTCTTTTTTTTGTCTCCTTTCTGTCTGCTGTTCTGGATCACTTTCAAATTTGGAAAATATTGCATTGGCCCTGGCACAAGGTGGGCTCCCTGCCCTTTCACTTATTTTATTTACACCTCTGTTTTTCCAATGTGAAAATGTTGAGGGAAAAAATCCATTTAGCACTCAGACACAGCACATCCCAACTGTTTGAGCAGCTGTGCACTGTAGAAGAAAATATTCTCACAGTAAATGTGTGAATAATTGATACTGGAGATTTGGCAAAATATTGCAAGTGTTTCAATAACTGGGGAAAAAATGTAGATGCTGAGCTGTGGATAAAGCAAAGATTAAACAGTGGCACAGTTTTCTCACAATCTTAGGTAGAGAATCAAAGGTAGACTCGCAGTTGCACTCACAGAATTCTTAACACTATAGCTGCATACATTCTGCATCTATGTGGTTTTTTTGTATTTGTGCATATGATTTCTCTCAGTCTAGTAAGTGTCACAAGCCTTGACCTCTACCATATTTCCCTTACAGTCTCTTTTCCTCTACAATTCATTCCAACCCTCCACACACCCCCTCGTTGCATTTTCAGCTCGGTGAAAGTGCAGAAATCCCTTTTGATTTAGTTTCGAGTTATATTTCACACAGCAATAAACCCGTCACAAACTAAAGTGCGTCTGTTGCTCAAAGTGAGAGTTAGCTGTGCTTCAAATCAACTGTGGTCACATTTTCTGTAACAGAAATGCAACAAAGCAGCAGGTCTGTACATGTGGTCCATGTGGGTCTGGTGTAGGTGGAAGCCTAAGCTGATGTGGCGATGATAGCAGCCCCCCCCCACACACACACACACACCCACCCACACACACCAACGTGGAAAAAACACAGGATCATCATGTTTTACGCTCATCATCACTGTGTCACTCCCTGTTAAAACAATATAAAAAACTAAATAAATGCAACCTTTGTGTGCGTGTGTGTGCATGTGTGCGCGCGTGTGTGTATACATACATTACGTATTGTGTTTGCATTTGTTAAAGAGAGTGATGATAACTTACAACAACACATTGTGGTCTGGTAATTTTAAATTGTGTGTACATGATTATTGCAGAACTAGTTAAAGAAAAAAACACAACTAGTTAAATTCCCATTTCATGCCTTCATTTGAACTCATACTAACTGTTCTGGCTGCAGCTTTATCTTTACAAAGCATTCTCATTCCAATCTGGGTAAATAAAGAATCTCAGTATTTATAAAACCGGTTTGTGCCCCTCTGTTTCCTGTGTTTCCACACCATTTACTATCTGCAGAAAATGATAAGATACTAAAAGAATGTGAAAAGAATTCCTCCACTGTTTCCCTCCAGCTGTTTCTTTTTAAATATCTCGCTATCTTTGTTGTGGACTTTTTAAAGTGTCTGGCTGAATGCTAACCCCAGGCAAGCACTGACACCATCTTTTGTTGTCACGAAAATATGAATTACTGGATGCTGTGTCTGTGAACTAGACTTTTGTCTTAAGAGGGAGCTGCTGGGCCTGCCAAGCCTTGAACTCTGACCTCTGTCTGAAGAGGATGGGTGTCTGGGGAAGGGACAGAGGGAGAGAGGCGAGGGAGAGGAGTTAAAGGGAAAGGATCTCTGAGGAAGGGAAAGAAAGGAGTGGCAGAGAGAATATGTAATCTGGAGGGACCTCAGCCTCTAGGAGTGTGGGAGGCAGGAAGAGGACAGCTTCATACAGTTTTGGCTTTAGGAATATATCTTAAAATACCCATTACACATAATAAATTCAAACAGGTAAAAGAATCTGTGGAAACACGAAGCAACACATTTCAGTGCATTCATATAGTGTACTTCTGAGTCATGAAGTGTTGGTAAAATTATAACTTGGAGGGATATTTTGAATGGGAGAGGCAAGTGAAAAAGGTTAGCCTTGGATTTCTGTTAATTGATGTGTTAGACTTGTAATGGATGGGAATGAAAGCCTCAGTTTAGGAGATCCAAAGTATCTTTCCTGTTTTGACCTGCCGCCCATAAGTATCATGTGGCGAGAAAAACAGCAGCAGCAGTAAGCAGCAATTGTTTTGTTCTGAGCTGCAACCAAACACACTAAATCAGTCCAAATGAGAGTCGCATGGCCCAAGTCTCATGACTGATCCTCGTCAGGAAGTCTGTCTGTGGAATCACACAAAAACCTACGTGAATACGCACAAACAAACACATTCTGCTTTGTACTCTTGTGAGTGTATCTTTACTCAGACAAGGAAGAGAGAGACGAATTAACAGTGAGGATTCGTGCTTCCTCTTAGTTAAGTGAATGATTGTGTCCATCGGTGGGAAAAATAAAAGGATCTGTAGAGGAAACTTGTGCCGTGTGTGTGTGTGCTTGTATGTGTGTGGTTCTGCATAGAGTGGGGTGGGGTGGGGTGGGGGATTACAAAGATCCCTCTGTGGGTGAGAC
>VUQK01038281.1:10949-22957 GCA_015106715.1 Bujurquina vittata | reverse complement strand
CTTTTTTTTTCTCCCCCCCCCCCCCCTCCTCTTTGTCGGCTATGAGCAGGCAGGATGTGTGAGAGCGTGTCAGGGCATTTGGAACAATGTCAAGGTCAACAAAACACACACACACATGGACACACACAGGATGTGGGATTAAAAACAGCAAAAAAGAAAGAAAGCACAAAATATTAATGCTGAAAGGGTTTAACCTATACTAGTGTGGTGACTAGGGACACACAGAAAACATGCAGCATTCCCAAAAGACTCTCTGAGGGGGACAAAATCAACAGGGTGATATGAAGGGATGTTAAAAATCTGTCCCCTCTCAGCTGTTGCAGCAGCTGACAGCTGAGTTCTAAAGTGACTTCATGCCACTTGTGAACTGACAGTTTTAGTCATATTTGCCTGTATGGCCTTGCATCTATGTGATAAACTGATATTTGATGCACTTGCTGTAATAGCATGAATTGTTTAGCCATGCTAAGTGCACAGGATTTTACTTTATTGCTTTCTTGGGCTATGTATTCTTCCCCCTAGGCAATATTATTGCCTAACATACTGCATTCATTTTCATTGCTATGCAGATGATACCCAGTTATATTTAATGTATCTCTGAAACACAAATCATTTATACTCCAGGCATGTCTTAAAGGCATAAAGACCTAGATGATCTGTAATTTTTTGTTTCTAAATTCAGACAAATCTGAAGTTATTATTATTCTTATTGTTGTTATTAATAGTAGGAGCAGCAGCAGTGGCAGTAGTAGCAGTAGTATTATTGTTAAAATCTTAGAAACTTGTATCTAACCGGATATTTACTCCTGACAGCATTTCCTTGACCCCATTAATGCTGTGAGGAATCCTATAGTTATTTTTCACCAGGATATATCCTTCAGCGCACACACTAAACAAAAATGTAAGACTGCTTTCTTGCATGTGCGCAATCTCGCTAGAATGAAAAACATCCTGTCTCAGAGTGGTGCTAAAAAATAGTTCACACATTTGTTACTTTGAGACTGGACTATTGTAATTCATTTTGGCTGGCAGTTCTAAAAGATCCCCTGAAAAGCCTTCAGTTGATTTAAAACACTGCACTGAGTGTAGTAACTGTGACTGGAAGGAGAGAGCATATTTCTCCCAGATTAGCCTTTCTTCATTGGCGCCCTCTTAAATCCAAAACTGAACTTAAAATTCTTCTCACGTACAAGTCCTTGAATCATCCAGCCCTGTTGTATCTTAAAGACCTCATAGTGACCTCATATTAGTATTATTAGAGCACTTTGCTCTGACTGCTGGCTTACTTGTGGTTCCTAGAGTTTCTAAAAGTAGAATGGGAGGCAGAGCCTTCAGCTGTCAGGCCCCTCTACTATGGAACCAGCTCCCCGTTTGGATTCAGGAGACAGACACCCTCGCTATTTTTAAGATTAGTCTTAAAACTTTACTTTTTTATAAAGGTTATAGTTAGGGATGAATCAGGTGAACCTGAACCATCTCTTAGTTATGCTGGGGCTTCCCATGATGCAGTGAGCATTTCTTCTCCACTCACTTCTTTTCGCTTCAATGCCAATACTCCATGCCATTAAATTTTGTCTTCTCTCTTCCATGCTGTGTGTTGCTCTCCCTTTTCTCTCCTCTTTCCCCTCACTTCATTTGTGGCTGCCTATCCCTTAGCCTGGTTCTGCCAGAGTTTTCTTCCTGGTAAAGGGGAGAGCACTTGCTTCCCACTGTCAGCAAGTGCTTGCTCATAGGGTGTTGTCTGATTGTTAGGGTTTTCTCTCTAATATTGTAGGATCTTTACCATACAATATAACTGATGACTGGTCATAAGTCATATTTTATGATGACATACTGGTGACTGATGTTGATGCTTTAATATAAATAAAATTGAAGTGAATAACCTGGTGGTTCTTGGCATCATGAGAGTATGTTTTTTTTATTTATCAACACATCCATGATGTCTGTTTGTTGTGGTTTCCAGTGGTGATAGAACGGCTTGTGAATGAGCTAGGCTCTCTGCTGAAGATGCTGGACCACGAGACGGTCAGTCCTGCCACTGCTGACAAAATGGCATCCATACGCAACATCCTGGACTCACTGCAGCTGTCAGGTACAGAATCTCTAATGGGTAAAGGGCAGTGTAAATAACATGGGTCAATATTTCTTACTGTGCTAGTCTTATGAGGTACAAACAGAAATAACCAGTCCTGGCTTCTTCCTCCCTAAGGAGTCCAGGGTGCTTCCAGCTGGCTACAGATACACTATGCCAATGGGCAGGACTAATAGACTCAAAAATTAATTTGTCTCTGCTGCCATTGTTGTTTTGTTTTTAATAACTTACTATGTGTTTGATGTTATATTTACTATAGGTTTATGGGAAAATTGTGGTTTAGGTTAAAATATGACCATGCACAACATCAATGCACTGTATAAAATGATGTTTACTCTGTGCATTTAAAATGTGAGAAAGTGACCCTCTTTAAGCATCCATTTTTCACATTTGATTTTCAGACCTGTCTCACCAATGCCAAGGGACACCTTGTGCACATCAGCAGGTTGGACAGAACGGCAGAATTCAATCTGTTAACATCAATAAGTAATTAAAAGCAGCACTTTAGTTGAATATAACAAATTAGAATATTCAATGTAGGGATCATTTCCAGTTATTCAGGATGAATTCTGCTGACACGATGGCAGCAGTTTAGCCAAAGAAATTCAGAAGTATCACAGTGTAACATCAACAGTACCTTACTGTCATCAGGCAACCAGATTGAAACTGCTCAACTTGAGACAGAGTGCAGCAGTTGTTGTGCTATAAAATGCAGCCGCTGTGACTTGAAATCTTGCTGCAGTCTTTACAGACAAATCCCTTTTTATCTGGAAGAATACAGGATGTCGAGGAGGATAAAAGGATCCATGTAAGAGGATAATGAAATGCAAAGAGGATAATGAGAACAGCAAAACATCCTGATGGTTTCAGAACACAAATATTAGGCTGGGCCCAGCCTGTCATGTCCATACACTTGTTTTTAAGAGTTGCTCAGGGTATTTCAGATCATTTTATTTTTGTTTTGTTTCATTTCTATTTTTTTTTGTTTTTTGCTTTTTTAATTTGACTCTGTGAAAGCTTTCTGTGATGCTGTGAACTTTCATACATATTTTCTGACTTCAGCTATCTTTGTTCTTCCAGTACAAAGATCTCAAGTCTGTACTTCTGAACATAAGTCTTTTATTATTATAATAATAAATTTTTATATTATAAATTACTATTATTATAAATTACTATTTATATTTTGTGATGCTATCTTTTTTATTCGCTGTCTGTACCCTATAGTAATCCTGACCTAAAAGCTATAGGCTATGTAAACCCTAACTCTGACCCTGTTTTTAATCCATAATTTGTCTTTTCCAAAGTGAACAGATCTGAGGTCTACATGAACAGCTGTCTCTATGGCAATGGCACAAGCTTTGTGGAGTCTCTGTTTGAGGATTTTGGTTAGTAGGCCTTCAAATATGTTCAATTTTAAAAGTCTATCATTAGTGTATATTTACAATCACTATACCTCTGTTTCTATAAAATGATAACGTTAATCCGGATTAATCCTGTCTCGTTCCATCAGGCTGTGATTTGCACATGCTCAGTGCATCTCCAGTGGAGCAGAAAGAGCACAAAGATGAAGAGGAGAAGACTCATCCCAATAAATCTGTAAGTCTTTCACAGAAACTACCTACCTACATTAGCCTTTCTTCCATCCCCAGTTCTGGTTCAAGCGCTGCCTTCTTTTTTCAGACCCCAACTGACACGCCCCCTCCTCTGCCAACTACCCCTCTTCCTGATGACTACTATGAAGAGGCCGTTCCGCTAAATCCTGGATCTACACCTCAGTACTTTACCACCAGTATGAGCATGCACACACAAACACACACATATGTGTACATTCATAAAAAAAATAGTAACCAGATCATTACCTTGGGCTCTGCTTTCTCACATATCTTTTCCCCTGTAGCTTCCAGGAACTCTGTGGAGGATGCCTATTATGAAGATGCTGACAATAACTACCCTACCACCAGGATTAATGGACCACCCAAAAGCTCTTGTTAGTTTCTCACTCATATTCGTGCTAGTTTATGACTAATAGTAAAGCTAGGAGTTTGTGAATCATAATTTGTTTTGTGGATCTTTTGTAAAATAACAATTGTTTTGGTGCGCAGACAATGACTCAGATGCTCTGAGCAGCTCATACGAGTCTTATGAAGAAGAAGAAGAGGAGCCAAAGGGGCGGGACCCACCTCAGAGATGGACAAATGAGGAGAGCCCCGATGGACCAATTAGAGACTGCCGCATCTGCGCCTTCCTGCTACGAAAGAAACGCTTTGGCCAGTGGGCTAAGCAGCTTGTTGTTGTCCGAGACAATAAACTGCAGGTAAATAGATACAGGTGTTTATTAATATTTATTTAAGCATTCAAACCAAAGGATCTACTCTTTTTCTGGTGTTATACAAGGAAATACTCATTTCAGTATGGTGAATCAGACCTTTGAATATATTTGTCAGTCACAGTTTACAGTTTTTGTTTACAGCTCATCACTTTTCTTTGTAAGAGTATGAAGCCAATGCTGTTACATTTTTATGTCTTTAATAAAGCTGTATTTCTGTTTTGGGGTTAAAATGTTTGTCTTTTACACGAATATGCTTAACGTCTTCCTCTACAGTGTTTTAAAAGCATCAAAGAGAGCTCTCCCAACACAGAGCTCCCACTGAATCTTTGCAACGTAATCTACGTCCCTAAGGAAGGACGGAAAAAGCGACATGAGTTGCGCTTCTCGTTGCCTGGGGGCGAAGCTCTAGTGCTGGCAGTTCAGAGTAAAGAACAGGCCCAGCGATGGCTCAAGGTACATTTTCTCACCTCATTACAGGCCTGGTGCTGAGACAGACAAGGCTGTGTCTGTAAATTAATGTTTTTTTTTCTTTGTCCAGGTGGTCCACGATGTTGGCAGCCAGTGTAGCAACACTGAAGGACTGGATGGATCAACTTCTCCAATTATACAGAGGAAGTTGGAGCTTGACAAGGTGTTTGCTTATCTGCATATGTCCTTGAATGTCAACCTGTCTATCTGCAGTATTGTCTTTGTGATTTTGCTTGTTAAAATTCCCATTAAAAAAAGTCTTAAGTAGTCCCTCTTCCAGTCTAACAGTGCCGTCTTACTATGTCTTACTATGACAAATGTAATTAGTGGCATACTAAATATATACCCTAGTTTTAACATTTCAGTGTCGCTGACATCACCTCTTTCAGCCCACGCATGACACAACTATTCCTCTGGCTTCTCATTTTCAAGCAGTGAGTGAGGTGATTATTGCGGTTGCTTAGTTTCCTTGGTTTCAAAGAGCTTCGAGTCCTGAACAAACTGAATGCATGCTGACATGGCAGTTACACCCCATGTTGGCAGAAAAAAAGAAGAATCATACTCCCCCGGGAATACGCCGTTCATTTTTTTTTTACATGATTTTGCACATTTTAAATGCTTTCTTAAAAAAGAAAAGACAATTGTGCCAGTTTCTGTTATTTCTTGACTCTTTAGATATACTAAAACTGGTTTCCTAATTTTTTTTCCCAGGTGCTGCAGTCTGACAGACAGGCATCAGACTCAGACAGTGGGCCAACAGCAGACAATCAGGCCACTGCACACGGATCAGGACGGGACACTACTGACTCACTCAGTAGGTGAAACTTTACCAGCAGCCATTATGATGTTTTTGTTGCAACCAACTTATTCTATTACAGTTGCTTCATTGAATAAGCTTCTTATGTGTGCACTGTCAGTAATTATAGTATAAAGTATGTTATTGGAGTTTAAATCAGTGGTTATAGTGAGATTTAACATTAGATTAGTGTCTGTGTGTGATTTCGCCAAACCATGATAAGTGTTGCCACAGAGGTATTGAGACAATTTTGCATGATTTAGACTTTAAACCCTCTTTAAAATTGTTTTTAAAGTCACAGCAAAGCATCTTTCTAGTCTACATGACATATTTCATAGAAAAACCAAACATCTAGGTGGTTGTTAAGGGATATTTAGGCCCAGTTTTGCAAATGCAGCACAATGTTGAGCTGTTGGGAGAGGCATAGCTGGAGGACTGTTCACCTCCTCATACACCTTCCTCTCCCATGTTGTTAAATTAGGAAGCATTCATTTCATTATATGTAGAACACAGCTAGCTCTGCCAGCTTCCCATAAGGTTAATTTGTTACTTTTTTAAAAAATTAAAACAGAGGAACACTGTGTGAGTAATGCTAATCTGACTCATTCATTGGCACATTGTAACAAATAAGAAAAGGTGAACAAATAACTGGCACAGAGATGAAATTGATTTTTGTTCACTATGCTGCGTCTTTGACCCTGACAAATAAACATAGCTACAGTTTTAAATAAAAATGTTAATCCCATCTAAAATAGCTCTGTAATAAATTCTAACTATACATTTGTAATAAAGCTTAAATGTTGATACTGTTGTACATAGATCTTGATGGCACTGGTTTACAGTTAGTGTTGTTTGAAATGTTTGATGGTGTCTAGCATTTTTCAAACCATAAATATGTAAATAAGGGTTCTTGGTGTTGACTTCTTGAAGGGTGGATGGATGGAGACAAATTGTTGTTCACAAACTGTACTTCAAACTTAACCTAAACCTTAAAATTTGTCTTAATCTTCAAATGGGTTTTGGATGTCCTCAGTTTCTATAAGAGTCCCTACTTTCACGGTCTTGAACTCAGGTCTCCACAGGGCTACAAGAGCAAACACACACATACACTGATTAAAAACACACACATACACTGATTAAAAACACGCACACATTATTTTTGTTTTTCTATCTACAAAATCAGGAAGGATAAATGAGGGAGATCCTTGGTGTTGGGTCAGAAAATAGTCCAAGCACAGTGAAGTTGTAAAACTCTTGCTTCGTTTACTGACCGAGTACTGATACTCAAGAGACATGAGAGACAGGAAGTGAGGCTTGAGCAGATATGACATCCTTCCTGTCCTCTTCCTGCAATTGTCTCCCACTGACATCATAGGAAGTATTATGAACAGAGCACTGCAGCACCTGGTACATTCAGAGGTAACTTGCAAACATGCTCTAAGGTTTGGTTAAATAAAGACATTTCTGAAGTAACAAGGTATTATTTCTTCAAACACTTAATGAATCCTGATTGGGTGCAGGAGCATTTTCAAAAATGTATTTTTTTTCAGACTTCAAACCTTTTATTTTATTCCAGTCTTCATCATGTTTTTGTTTCACTGTAACTGATAACGTGTAATTTCAGAAAATATCATTTATTTATTTATTTATTTTTTAATGTAAGTCAAACACAGCAACAGTTTAGTGATGAGGGATCGTTGTCGCTTTTCACTGGCTGGATATTATAAAGTTCCACTTCTGGGTATGTTTGGTTTCAGACAAGGGGAAGCGCGGCGCATTTTCAGAGCTGACCGGGTCGATGAGCCGAGCAGCTGGGAAGAAAATCAATCGGATCATCACCTTTTCCAAACGGAAACCTCCTTTACCAGGAGAGCCTCCATTGTCCTCTGGCCAGAATGACAACCCCCGCTCTGGTGAGAAGACCTGATCAATACTTGATTGACTGGCTTTAAGCGGCTGATTGACGATTAGATTGTTTTCCATTAGCATTTGTAGTTTGACATCAGTATTAAAATGAAAAGGAGAACTTTGGTTAACGACAAATTAATGCTGATGATGCACAATTAAAGGGAAATTAGGGAAACACAATTAGGGAAAAACTGAGCTGTAAGAAGTTTTGAACTTACTGTTTGTTTACAAGTTCTTCCTGCATGATTAGAGCAATCAAAATTGGCACATCTCAGGCTTCTGAAGGTTGGTATTCATGTCAGATATTATGACATTATCATGTTGTCTAGCAACCACCACCTAACTAAAATGACTCAGTTGTAGTGCACCTATACCTCCCTTTATCATTTTAATTTAAGCCTATTTGTGCTTCACATTCTTTCTAACGTTCTCCACAGGCTATCTGAGCGTGTGTCTGAGTGGCTCTTGGAGGGAGCGTTGGTGCGTGCTGCGGGGTGGAAGTTTGTACCTGCAGAAGGACCCTGGGGACCAGCGACCCCCAGTCATTGTGGTGCCACTCAAGGGGGCAGAGGTGGTGCCAGGCGGGCTTGGACCTAAGCATCCCTTCTCCTTCCGCATCCTACAGGGAGGCAACGAACTGGCAGCTCTAGAGGTACATCAAGAGATCTCAAACCATTTTATCTAGCACAAAAGATTCAATGTGTATGTAGGCTGATTTTATTTTTGTGACCTTGTTCACATCAGTGTGGATACAGATGTGAAAGCCAGTATGAGTACAGGGATGCCACACCTTACATTTTTCTGGTCGCTGAGTAACAAAAATGTGCATGTGCGTATCTGTTTGTGTTTGTGTGTCACTCAGGCCAGCTGCTCTGAGGATCTTGGCCGCTGGCTGGGAGTTTTGTTTGCAGAGACCGGCAGCAGCACTCTCCCCGAGGAGCTGCACTATGATTACATCGATGTGGACACACTTACTGATATACGACATGCTGCCAGACACTCCTTCTTGTGAGTCAACAGTATGCGTTTTGTGTACATATATTTACCTAGCTTTACTCTTTCTTATTACAACTTTAAGAAATTCAGAAATATACAAGTCTCATTTTTGAATATCTGCCTCTTCTTTCCTCTCAGGTGGGCTACTACAACTGCTAACTCCTCCAGTAGTGCTTCAATAGACTCCAGAACTTACGATGAGGTCTATGAAAGTGTCGCGGTGAGGAAACTTAATTTAAACCAGTGATAAGATACAAAAGCCATTGAATTAAACCCAGCAAACACAGAGATGTTTAAAGCTTTAAGCCTTAATCTTCTTCTACTCTCTTTCTCTCCTCACTGATTCTCTCTACTCTCTTACATTCATTCATTGAAATTCATTGCAGACTCCTCTTTTGTTAAACCCCAGTTTTCTAGTTGACATTTTCAATACGTGAAGCTACAAATTGGATTTTGGATATTAGCTTAACAAAACGTGTATTTAATTTTTTAAAAATGTGATGTATACATACAAACATATTTACATGCAATATTTTCTTTTCCTGTTGCACACTTTAATTTATAGATTCATATACCATAAATCTCCTTTTATATCTCTTGTCACGCACCTTGAAGTAGAGCCATTTTGTAAATTCATATTATTTAAATTATTATGTTGCAGGAAGCAGATGTAGAGAGCAGAGCAGGCCAGGTGAGACGTCATGCTTCTTTCTCCAGCAGGGACTCTGAAAAAACTGAACAGCAGGCCACCATTAAGAGACATGCCTCCAGTGAGTCTCCTTTCATTTTATAATTCATTAGACTGGCTACAGGAAATTAATATTGGTTAAAATGTAGCCAGACCTGGCTGATTTAGCCAATGATTGTGCTGTCAAGCAAAATCACTTTTAAAGCTGGATAGTTTGGATCCCTATTGTCCCACAACTGTACTAGTACCTACTATATTTACATCCTTCTTTTTCATATCATAGACGTAAATCAGTATGGGCGGTATGGGAAGACACGTGCAGAGGAGGATGCCAGGCGGTACCTCAGACAGAAAGAGGAGCTGGAGAAGCAAAAGGAGGACCTCAAAAATGCACTGATTTCACTTCGCAAGGAGAAGAAACAGCTGAAGGAGGAGGTGAAGATTGGCACAGGTCAGAGACAAATCACACACACAGCATGGTTTAGTCTTAGCCTTCATAGCGATCCTAATTAGTGTGTGTGTGTGTGTGTGTGTGTGTGCGTGTGTGTGTGTGTGTGTGTGCATGCAGGTCATAGTGTGGAAAAGCGGTTAGCTGAGGTGGAGACACTGTGTAAACAGAAGGAGGAGGAACGGGTGGAGCTGGAGCTAAGACTTACAGAAGTGAAGGAAAACCTGAAGAAGTCGCTGGCTAGAGGGGCACTGGGTCCACCTACTGACACCAAGATCAGCATCAAGGCAGGCAGCGATCACTCACAAACTGACACTGTCCTGTATAAACATTAGAATACTCTGAACCTTCATCTGTCTATGAATGTAATTTAAAATACATACACAAATTCCTATATGTGCATTGTAAGTGTTCTTCGTGCCCATGAAGTCCGTGAATACATTACAGTATTTTTTATCAGGATTGTGGTAATATGGTACAAAAAATACACCAATATCAAAAAATGCTTTGCAATGCATATGAGCTTCAGCTCAGTCATTTTTGTAAAGAACATGAGCCAAGCGATTCCTTTGAAGCATACGGGCAGCTGGGACTGTGTTAAGGCAAATCCTTTAAATCAGTTTGCAGTGCCCGTCATGTGATCAATCACTTATTTGATTTCTAAATCTCAGAACAGCATCTGAATACATATCGTTTTAAATGGTCACTGTTCTTCGTTAAAGGGATTAGACTTATTCAGCTATTTCCTGAGGGCTTTTGTTTGCATGTGGACGGTGACCATATGGTCTTTATTTATTTCATTTTTATTGCTTTATATGTTGTGTTTGTTTGTTTTAGTTTTGGCCTTTCTTTTTAATGTATATTTCTCACTTTAACCATTTATAGCTTACCTTTATGTGTTTACTGGATTTGGCGTTTTTCCTCTTCTTTCCCCAGCAGCTGTGTTCTTGTATGCTTATATTGGTAATCCATCTGCTTTTGACAGGAAGAACTTTGGGTCATGTCAAACAAGTGAAATAAAACTTTTACTGTTTTGTTTGTTTTGGTTTTTTTGGGGCATGTGTTCATGTGTAGGCGCAGGGAACCAAGGTTGAAAAGGTTTACATGGAGACTGTGCCTGTCAACGCGGCATCTGAGCTTCGAAAACGGCCTCCATCTATGTACGCCTCCTCCAAGGGGAATGTGATGCAGAAAGCAAAGGTAGAGTGTGTGTGTGTGGCTGTGAAAATATGGGATAACACTATTTATGATAACTCTACTGCACTAGTGTGAGTTTGTGTGTGCAAGGACCAAGAAATGCTTGACTCACATGGTCCTGTTTTATGGCTTGCAGGAATGGGAGTCAAAGAAGGGGACATAGACTGAACATAAAAAGATAGCTGGACGGACAGAAGCACGTTTGAAAGGAAAATGCAAGAAGAGCAAGTTAACTGGCACTGATGAGAGAAAGGACGGACTCTGAGGAATTGTTCTCTCAATTAATCTAAAGGAAAAGTACAGGCGGCATGATGCAGCCACTGTAAATATGACATGCTCGACTGATACACCAGTCCCATATTAATGTGGATCACCACGAACATGATGCATACGTGTCTGTGTGAGTTTGCATGCATGTTTACATTTGCACAGGGCTGCAGAAAGTGAAAAGAAAAATGCGTAGCAAAGGAGAGTGTAGTTCTTCAACACTGTGAGTTCAGAGTTACAGGCCAGACGTTTTAGCTACACCCACTGGTTTGTATTAATTTTATACTTGATACTTGGAAGTGAAAAATGAAAAGCCCAGTTAAACTAAATCATTTAGTGATTTTTCTTAAATTATCATTATTAGCGAGAGAAGTACAGCGTCTCATATCTTGTTTGTGTATTTGTACATTTAATGAAGAATATCAGGTAGACACTGTTCCTAAAAACAATGAGTAAATGTTTGTTGTTACAATGTGAAACAATTGTTTTTTACCATTATATGACTATTATTTTTCCTATTTGACTTTTGCACTTTATCTTGTATTTTGTGATCGTATTTTGCATAAACGTCGTGGCCCCTTTTTTTCAAGATAAATACCCGTGTCTGCTTTACCCGTCCTTCACTGAAAAATCAATACACACAAATGTTGGAGTAAATAATTTTATAAAGAATATTTGTGTATTGGACTGTTTATTTTTATTCCTTTCTTTAGACTTTTAAGATTCTTCAAATCCATACACCAGAGTATCTTTTATTCCCCCCCCCCCCCACAATACGTTCCAAAAATAAAAACAGAGCTCTGAAGGAAAAGCACCATC
>VUQK01038277.1:14082-24384 GCA_015106715.1 Bujurquina vittata | reverse complement strand
AGGATCTTCTGGTGGACCTTACTGTGTCAGGCAGCTCCTATTGAAGTGATGTCTTGATTGGGAACAGGTGTGGCAATAATCAGGCCTGGGTGTGGCTAGGGAAATTGAACTCAGGTGTGACAAACCACAGTTATAGTATGTTTTAACAAGGGGGGGAAATCACTTTTTCACACAGGGGCATGATGGTTTGGATTTTTTTTCACCTTTACTACTAAACACCTTCATTTACAACTTGCATTTTGTGTTTACTTGTGTTGTCCTTGACTATTGTTTAAATTGGTTTGATGTTCCGAAACACTTAAGTGTGACAAACATGCAAAAAAAGCAGGACATGAGGAAGGGGGCAAACACTTTTTCACACCACTGTAAGTGGTGCCGGTATCTAGTTGCATTTTGGAAGCATTTGGTAAAATCAGACAGCAGTGCTGCATAATACCCTGTTGTTCTCCCCTGAGAAATCTGACCCGCTGACATAACGATGAATGGGCTTGAACCAGCACAGAAAAAAAAAGAATCTGACAAAATTTAATCAGCATCCTGTCATTTTCCTCTTAAGTAAAACTTTTTGCAATAAAATGAAATCAAAGACATAATGCAAAACATTTTACCTTTCTTGAGGCCAAAATATTCTGAAGAATTGTTTTTTGTTTTTAATTATGTTGGAGTTGTTGATTAACCTCAGAGCTGAGCTCAGCATATTTAAATTGATGTATTTTAAAGGTCAGTGATGATTAATATGGAATTAATATGCACTCTCCCATATATGAAGACAAACACAAACCAAAAATGCTTACCTAAAACAAAGAGAGATCTATTTTGCCCTCTGAGTGCAGCTTTGATCGGGGGGACCCTTCATCATACTGGAGGTGGACAATATTGATTTCCACCCCAGTATATCAACAAACTGATATATCAGCCTGTTCTGAATGCGAGTACACAAAGCAATTCACGACCCTCTATCACCAAATCACAAGAGCATTGTGACTGATTGCTGTGTCTCACGCATGTCCGCTCAGCCAAAACGCACACATCCATGCACCCGTGAGGCCCACTCTTCATCCTCAAGGTCAAGAGCCGCTGGGAGCGAGGGGCTCCTCACTGATGACCTGATGGGGCTGACACCACATGACCCATTGTGCACACATGTTGATCTGTCCCAAGACGTGGCCTGACAGCTGCACGTAAGGCCGGCGTGGCCCTAAACCATCAATGCATTTCAATGAGAGGATCTCACCATCTCGTGTCTGTGTATGTATATATGCGTGTGTGTGTCTGTGTGCGCCCGTGTGCGTGCACATGTGGGAGGAGGGGGGCAGGTAATGTAGCGAGCAGGGGACCGCAACAAAGCTAAATACATTTGCAGGCTGGACCAGCCCCAGCCACGTGGAGTATGTAATCCAAAACCAGGCCAATGATTATCTCCCCTCCCCACGAGCGCCGACTCAATTCTGATTTATGATTCGAATGAATATCGATTTTCCGGGAGCTCCCCTCCCCTCCTTCCCTCTCTCTTTCCTTCCATTTTTCCTTTTAGCAAAAGAGTGAATGATGTATGTGCATTGATTTCCAATCAGTTATTTTTATTCTCATTTTATTTAAGCTTGGACAAATTTTCAGTGGCCCCAGAGGACAGCAATGCATCTCTATCAATAGCTCTGTACCTCATTACTAACTGGCCTTCTGATTGTAAGCAGGCAAATAATGAGTTTATTTCTGAGTCAGCCACACCTGCTTAAAGATGACGCAGACATTTGTTACCCAACAATATTTGACGCTGACAGTTAAAGTAAATTATAATGTCAAGTCATTTATCCACTTCTGTCTATTGTCTGTACATTTCTGGTGTGTGTGTGTGTGTGTGTGTGTGTGTGTAGCTAAAGAAAAGGTTTGTACGTCTATCAGTGGCTTCAACATTTTTTTAGTGTTCGCTATTTTGCAGGCTGTTTCACTGTGATTATGTCATCAGGATGATTGGTGCTTGTGGCTTTAAAACCTTTTGAAGAAAACCATTATTACAGAATGTCTGCAAATCAAACTTTTTCAACAGCAGCTTTGACTGACAACTATAAGATAACAAAAGACCTGTTGGCCTGTAGAGCTCTACTGTCAAATATTTTTCTTGTACAATATATTGGAGAGGAAACTAATTTGGCTGTGGGTCAACCATCACTGAGCTGATATTATATATTTTATTTTCTTTTTACAAATTTCAAAAATTCCCCAAAAAAATATCTAAAAGTCAAAAATTAAAAAGCCATCGCACCTATTTTGTAGAGCTTTACCCAAAGAGTATTTGTGCCAAGTTTCAGAAGATTTCAAATATAAATGACCGAGGTGTAGCAAATTTAGCAAAAAGTGTATGGGCAAAAGACGAATGATTGACGGCACTTTAGTATTGTACAGTAGTTGATGATAAAACATGACTTAGTAACTGCATAGAAACATGTTACTGAAAGTTGCTAGCCAGAGCCCAAAAGGCTGCAGATGCAACATCCCTCAGTGCCTTGGACTAAGAAATTGTGCATTTAATTGTTTGTGAATTCAACTTGTCATTTGGTCATTTGCCCCAATCACATATGAAGGGATTTGTTCATTGTGTGCTGCTTTGTAGCTTGTTGGACATCCCAGGCTGTAGCTGCATAGGCAAAACTCTAATGTAGTCACCATTACATGTCAACCCACAGTTTCCTTTGTTCCCATTGGCTGATGCTGCAGTCACTCTCCTCAAAGTTGAAAAAACTTTATCACAACTGGAAAAAAAAACCCTCATGTCAACTATAATCATTTTAAAAATACAATGAATATTATTCTCACTGTATATAAAAGATGGAAAAATGAATTGCCCTAAACCTGCATTCTGTCCAGTTGACAGCAGGGGGAAGCTCGTCTGGTTTCACAGAGAAACGTGGTTGTACTGAAGTATTTGGCTAACTTGCTCGATGAATTTTTCAAACACAACCGACAAGTTCAATTTGAAGCTTCAAGCTGGGACTCCTCTAACCAATGGTTGATGTCATGGTGGCTACGTCCTACTTTTATATACAGTCTGTGGCTGAAACTAATAAAAATATTCACAGCTTAACCTGTAGTCTATTAATAATGAAATATGTGTCACAAAGTGATGATGATCAAACTTTTTATGCTTTAAACTGACCAAAAAAAGAAAACAGTCTTAATCATTCTTCCGTAGTCTAAGCATAGCTTCCAGGAAACTGGAGATCAGCCTAATCTCTCTTCCTAAGCACACTTCTAAAACACATCAGTAGGTCTCCACTGCGCCCAGGTTATTCAGAAAAACCCCTTAGAACAACTCACTGATTGGGTTGACAGTGATGCATTGAAATGGGTCATCCTGTAATTGCTCTTTCCTGTGGCTACTGGCTGGGCTGGGATTACATAACGATGATAAAGCTCCGGACCTGGCCTTCTGAGATAAAAGCTGCCATGCAGGACCCCGTGCATTCTCTAAATGCTTCATCTAAGAGGTCTTCTGAAGGAAGTGATTACTGCGGAGCTGCCCACTAATGCTCCGACGGGACCAGGCGGTGTACTCTGTTATTCATCAAACAGTGTAAGCTCTGGCAACTTTGGAAAAGTGTGAATAATGAGCGGGCATATTATTGTACGACGATAAGCCGCACATTCTGTTACATTTCACTCGGTGACAAAAGAAGTTTTAACGGGTCTTCTAGAATGGACATGTCCGCTCAGTCCTGGAGGGGCATAATGAATAGCCCCATTAGTAACATAAAAGCAGAATGGAATTCTTTTGCAGGGCTACTGAGGACAGCTCCAGGCTTCACAAGACATCCCATTGCCATATGACCAAATCAGATGCTATGGGTGACCAATATGACCTCACAGCTGAGAGCTGCACAAAGGGCGCTCAGTTGTCTATTCGGGCCAGCGACGGAAAAATACTGCCACTTAGAAGACAATGCAACTCCTGTGTTGCACTGTTGTTTATCTCATGAGGACATGCTGTGCCAGGTTGTGCAGCAACTCAGTGCTGTGAACTTATGCAATAGCTGCAGGAAGAGATGCCTCTGTGGCACGCGAGTAATTCTCCAAAGAGGAAATGATAAGAATGAGCCTGGGTGACGTAGAGCGATTGCCAAATATGTGATGGAATGCTGCTGGAAAGAAACGTCATCCACGAGGGAATCCAGCGAGGTATCACCAGATGACAGGAAGGAATTGGGGTTGGTGTACACTGTCACGTTTCTACTTTGATAGCCATCGTGATATGTGCTGTTAGGGTTGACCTTTTTTATTTCACTCTATGTGGCATTGAAATACAAATATCACATAAAGCTGTGTGAAAGTTTACATTTGAGATGCTTGGAAAACCTCAAGGAGAGATTGCTTTTTTTCCTCATTTCTCATTTCTCATACTGAAACAAGAAGTGTGAAGTCAATGTGAACTATACTAAAAGTGTGTTTTCTTTACTTCCTGTGCACACAAACATGGGACCATAGCACAAAGCAGGCTGGCATCTACTCTCAAAGACTGGGAGAAACTCCTGCCTAACGCAGTCTAAAATGATCTTGGGAATAATTCAGCTTTAATTTATACAGGATTTTCCTCATGTATCATAATAATTAAATTGGGGTAAAACAAACTCTTTAACTTTGGGGAACTACTGTTGAATATTAATTCTGCTTTATGCTCTTTTAAGTGCAAATTAGGTTTTCAAAAAGAATATACTTTTTTGAAACCAGTAACAGGCTGCACTTGTCACTGCTGCTGAGAGCAACTTTGATCTCCCCAGTATTTCAGTGATAAAGCAGAAGTCTACATGGATTTAGTTGTAGAGGAGAAGTGAGGACTAATGTTTCCTCTAAAGCCCGTGTGTGTTCTGATAACATAATAATATCCTGCCATCCATTAGTCACAGTGTCCCAAGACACGTCTTCACTGGCTGGAACTGTTCGTGGCTCATGTCAACACACGGACTTCACCACAGCAACAGCCTTGAACTGAACTCATCTCTCTTTCAAACAGCAGTGGTGCAATTGCTACTTGTGACAAAAGTTGCGCGCACACACAGAGAGCTTTACCACAGAAAAGAAACTCTTTCGGCTCACATGCGCTGTCTGTGGCGAAACATGTAGCCGACAGAAAAAGACTACGGCGAAAGAACCCGGCGCGGGGTTATATATGTGCCTATAAATAACCAGCCAATCGGAGACGAGCCGTTAGGAGTTAAACGCACCAATTAAAAACGGAGATGGAAGCAAATTGTGTTAGAGGCCCTCCGCGATTGGCCGGCTGTGATATCATTCGCAGGCCCTTGCTCTGCTCGTGGCTGATTGGCTGAGGCGCTGCAGGCGTAATCCGTCGACGGAAGGGGGCGGTGGGGGGGGAGCGGGTGTCGAGGTTTGAAGAGGGAAGTTTGCAGAGCGCAGTTGTTCCCCGTCCAGTGTGGTGCAGTGTTTGCAAATAGCTTGAACGCAGGCGAGAAGAAGGAAGGGGGGGACTGGCTCACTGACGGACGGAGTCTTCTTCTTCTGCTGCTGCTGCTGCTGAGTACGAGTCGTTTGCATCGCTGGGGATCGCTGCTGTGTCTTTCACTGGCTTTTCTACCTGAGAAAAATATTTTAAGTGCAGCTAAATAGTTTTTTTTCCAGTAATAATAATTTAAAAAAAATAAACAAGCTCGGGAAAAAAAAATGGATGTTCTACCCATGTGCAGCATCTTTCAAGAACTTCAAATAGTTCACGACACGGGCTATTTCTCAGCCTTACCGTCACTGGAGGAGTACTGGCAGCAGGTGAATATAAGTTATTGTATCCACTAAGATCTTTTTCTAAGTCTCTGTTTGAGCTTGTAAAGCAAAGCGGAACCGAACACGTTTCATGCTTTAAAAAAAAACACATCACAGCGCGAACTTAAAAATATATATTAATATTATCTCTGTGTGTGTGTGTGTGTGCGTGTGTATACTCTCATAACGGTTGCTTAAAATGGGAAAACGGGTTCCGGGTGCTTAGACGGAGCCAGTCAATTGACTTTGACGCGCTATTTCATTATCTGTTTCGTTATGAAGTTTTTGGCAGGCTGAAGTGGATCAGTGTGTCAGTCTGACAGCTGGAGTCGAGGCTCTGCTGCGTCCAAGATGAATGGGGAGAGAGGGACTCGAGCAGAATCAGCGTGCTGCTGCCTTTGCTGCCCTGCTTATATTTTGAGCACGACTTGTGCTCGTCTTTGGCAGGCGCTTTCAGGGCATGAGGGCTGGTGTCACTCTTGACACATGCTGCTGAACGACCGCGGCGGTGGGAGGAAGTGCAGTTTCAAATCAGTCAGCAATTAATAGAGAATCTCATGTTGGTGTTTTCGCAGATCACATGCTTAGATCTGGTGTGCAACTGCTTTTGTCTTTCTGCTTCATGGCATTTATTTTGCTGTAGGAAACAACGGTTTGCATCACCCCTTGGATTTGAATGGGCTCCACAACATAACACTATCAAATGTCAGCCTTGGCCAGTTCCCCCTGCTTGCATGAGTAGACACCAGCGCAGCTGGAAACATTTTTTTTTTGTCTAAGGCTGCAGAAGCCTGGAGGAAAATATTTATTCTGCATATGATTTGTGAAAGCTGCTGTCTCGGAGCACCTTTTTGCTTTTCAACTTTAACGGCCCTCGGTGAATCTTTTTACAGCTGGGGCTGAAGTGGCTGACAGTGAGGGGAAGGATGTGATTGCATGACAGCGGTGCATGAGGACAAGCAGCTGAATGTTGGAGGGGGAAGTTGAGCGGCTTCCTTAAAAGGACTCTATATTTGTTCAGTGAGTCATTGTGGACTGGTGAAATGACATTGCACAATTTGGTGCCTGGCCGCAGGAGAGTTGAGGGTGCTGAATGAATTGCATGTGGCCGCTTCGTGTTATGACGCTTGATCAGGTGAGGGAGGCTGAGTAAAGCAAAGAAGACACATAATTAATAACACTAGGATTATGAAATCCAAGTAATGGTGGTTTCCATAAGCATGTGTATGTCATTTTTTTCCAATTAACCATCAAAAGCAAAAAGTTGTGAAAAGCAGAGTTTAGATTGAAGAAGTATATCAGTGAGCATCAAAGAAGCAGGAAATATGAGGTGTTTTTTTTTCCCTTAATTGTCTTTGCATTAATGAATCAGTGCAGCCTCATTACTGATTGTGCAGAAGGAGCTGAAATTTCCTGCTGTAAGCTTTTAACAAATATTTCACCACCAAAAGCATACTGGGGGTGTGCACATGCATGATTTAAAAGGATTTCCCACATGGAAGCATTTTGCTGTTGTGAATGAACCTGCTGTGAGTCATTTGTTCTTACTGTGTCTTATTGCTTTGCATTCATCCAGACATGCTTGGAGCTGGAGCGCTACCTGCAGAGCGAGCCTTACGTCTCCACATCCGACCTCAAGTTCGACGGCCAGGAGGACCTCTGGAGCAAGCTGATCTTGGCCTGTGGGGATAAGGCCAAGACAGAGTCTGACCCAAAGCTCCCCTCGGCCCACGAGGAGGACAATCAGGACAGCCAAATCTTGGACAACAACAGTGTGAATTCAGACGCCAGCAGCGAGGCTTCAGACAGTTCTGAGGAGCTCTCGCCCACTCACAGCTTTACCTCCAACCCACTGGGCTCTGTCTTGGTTGGCTCTGGACCTTTTAGCCCCTCTGTCATTAGCACTCCCCCATCCTCTCCTGAAGCCAACTCGGAGGCCAGCGGCGTGATGAACGGCTGGGTGAATACGCATGCTGAATTGCACTTGCCGGTCAAAATCAGGAGCGGCAACGTGGCAAAGAGTTCGGAAAAGACGGGACTCGGCTGCGGAGACGCGTCTCCGGACGGCAGGAGGCGTGTACACAGGTGTCACTTCAACGGGTGTCGCAAGGTTTACACAAAGAGCTCCCACCTAAAAGCACACCAGCGCACACATACAGGTGAGTTTCAGTCCTGCCTCAACCATACCTTCAGCTCGTGTGTGTGTGTGTGTGTGAGAGAAGACGGGGAAGGACAAAAGGAAAGGCGATACATTTGAGTTAAAAGAAAAAATCTCAGATTTTATTGAGTCAATGCCAGAAGTGCTGTTAATTCAGTCTTCCACGTTAATGGCATTGTCTGCTTATTGTGTCATGTAATTAAAGGTCCACAGTGCATGATGTCCTCAGCTGGAGCGCTGAGTATTAGCTCTGCATGGCTGGATAGCTAAACTGTGACCTAATCTATCTGGAATGTGACTGACTGAGCCAGTGACTGAGAGAGGGAGCACAAGGGGGAGGGGTTGCACGTAGGAGATAAAAAGACTTCAAAACAGATTGAGTTTCACCATGGGAAAGGGGTGATTGGGTGAGGAGCCAGGGGGCACTGAACTGGGAGGTGCTTTGACTGGTCATTCCAGCGTTCCTTATATTTGATCAGCAGTGTGAAATTGCACTTTTGGCTTTTTTCCCCTTGTTTTTTTCATCCCCCTGTTTTGCATTTTAAATATCCAACACACTCATCTACATAGCAGCACTGTTGACATTCTTGGCATGTTTCAAGTTGCATAAATGCAGAGCTGGTGAGCAAACAGGTTCAGTGGGGTTCAGGCCTCAGGCGGCTTGTCGGGCTGTCCCGGACCCTGATTGATTTAAGTGTATTAAAATAACCACAATCAGTCATGGCGGCAGCATCAGGAAGTGTAGCGAGTCCCGTTAGCGCCGCCGTCCTCATTTGAGCTCAGGTTTAACCGTGTCCTTGTGTGCTCCGCAGGTGAGAAACCGTACAGGTGTTCGTGGGAGGGCTGCGAGTGGCGTTTTGCACGAAGCGACGAGTTGACCAGACACTTCAGGAAGCACACTGGGGCAAAGCCATTTAAATGCAGTCACTGTGACAGGTAAGCTCGGCCATTTATCTCCAAGCAGCATCACCAGGCTTCTGATAAGCCTGCTTTTGTTCTGTTCTGCATCGTCCTACTACCGATGCTTGTCTTTAGCTCGAAAGCACTATTGTGTTTCATTCAGGTAGCCAAAAACTGGTGCTCAACTGATGACTGGACCACTCTGATATATGTGCTAACACTAACTTAGTATAGATACTTTGGTATTTTGGCCTGACAGTAACAAGGCTGAAGGACAGAACTGCTGTCCAGGAAAGAATTAGAATGTATTCCAGGCACAAAAAACTTGTAACGTAGTATTCATGATTGATTATTGATGTTTGAACTCTGATTCGCAGAGTCTTAGCAGATCATTCAAACTTTGACGCAAATATCAGCCTCTGGATTCAGCATTTGGTTTTCTCATTTGTTTTTTCCCATTGGTTTAGTCAGTGCAGTCTGCAGACCTATCTTCGCACCTTAAAGCATGTCTCATCCAGCATCTTACTTTTTGCATAGTTACTGACTTTCTTGCCCCCCCCACTCCCTCTGCCTCCAGATGTTTCTCCAGGTCTGACCATCTGGCTCTTCACATGAAGAGGCACATCTAGAGCAGGGCAAGAGCCAAGCAACGCAGCAAAGGGGAAAAGTTTTGAAAAGAGGAGAAGAAAAAAAAAAATTTAAACAAACGCCATCTCCCGACCAGTCTCTTGGTTGAACTGTCCCAGAGCAGAGTGGCGGGAGAGTGTTCCAGCCAAAGCATGCCGTTTTGCACCATACTGAAACCCAGTGCCTCCGGGACCTCTCTTTGGAGAAAGGCGCTCTGAAGGTCGTCTGTTGCAACAAGAGGACAAAATCATGGATGGGCAAGTTTTTGATTTGAGAAGGACTTAAAACACACACAAAAAGACAAGAAAAAAAATGACACAAAAAAAAAATGACAATAGAGCGTGAATGATCTGTATGTATGGTGCATGATGTTTTGGGGACATCTCCCAGACAGCAGATACACTGGTACTTTACTAAACTGTCTGAGGTAAGCATGTGTGCACTGTGAATGTCTGCGATTGGCTAACTGACCCCCTGGAAAGGGAGAAGAAGAGGCGGAGGATTTTTGGGGAGAAGAGATGGATTGGTCGATGGAAAGGTGCAGGGGCTGGTACCAATGTTGCTGTGGACTGAATGGGATTCTGGGAGAAACATTCCACTTGTGTTTCCCTGGTGGCAGTGTGAGGATGAGGCAGGGAGGAAGCTCCTGCCTGCCTGTCTGTTTGGCAACCAGACTCAGTGGGGGGGGGGGCTGCTTCGCTGAAGCCAGTGAGGCCTTGGGTTTGACCAGAGAGACAGGTGCTGACCTGTCACCTTCTGGTCTGTGTAACCCAGGGACCAGAACGCACCCTCCCCCCCTTCTCTTGGTCACTGTATGACAGGAGAAGGGGGGGAGGGTGCGTTCTGGT
>VUQK01038276.1:0-35394 GCA_015106715.1 Bujurquina vittata | reverse complement strand
AGGGTGGCCCAACCCGTTATTAGGTTTAGGGGGCAATCACTTTTTCACACAGGGCCATGGTGGTTTGGATTTTTTTTCACCTTTACTAATACACACCTTCATTTACAACTTGCATTTTGTGTTTACTTGTGTTGTCCTTGACTATTGTTTAAATTGGTTTGATGTTCCAAAACACTTAAGTGTGACAAACATGCAAAAAAACAGGAAATGAGGAAGGGGGAAAGCACTTTTTCACACCACTGTATGTCCTGGGGCAGACCCAGGCTAGAGAGATTATTTCTCTTAGCTGGCCTGAGCTGGATGAGGTGGCTTGGGAGAGGGACGTCTGTGGGCTTCTCTGCTTTGGCTGCTGCCCCCACCACCCGGCCCCAGATAAGCAGAATGAGATGGATGGATGGATTTCAGTTACTAGGGATTAATGATCAGCTTGCCAGTTATCTACTGACCATTCTAGTGCCAGTTGCTGGAAATTCAATATTTTAACATATGAATTCTGTCTGCTATGCTAAAAGTGATGGGAACATGCTGTTGATTTTTGCCATCATATTGTTAATATTCTGTTTGCTAATTAGCACTCAAAGCAGACTGTACTTCTGAACTATTTTAGATATTTCGACAAAAATGCTTTGATCAACAAAGTGACATGGATTCATCATGTGATAACCAGAGTAAGAAGAAGAAGAAATACATTTCTTATCACTAAAGTTGTGAGGTTGCTGTGTTACAGCAGCCAATAAAATGATTCAGTATATCAAAACGTTATACCGTGCTACTTTCAGTTCCTCTCTCGTAATAAGAGGTTGTTGCAGCAGGTAGTTCCGCATGTTTTGCTTTATAGTTTTACTCCAGCTGTAATCAAACCAGTAACCTTTAACTTGTTAAGCAAATGTGTAAACCACTACACTGTGAAGCTGAAGTATTATGCAATAAGGAGCTTAAATAGGTATTAGGTGGTAAAGATGGCTACGTATGGCAGTGGAGCTGAGACAGAGAGAAAGTGTTCAGCTGCATGTCCAGTAAGTGGTGCAGAAGATAGTGAGGATTCATTAATTAAACACAGTCAAAGTCATTGGGATTAGCTCATTATTAGCTGATGGAGGGATCCAAAGTGCGTTGGTATAAATGGCAACAAAAAATGACAAATTCCCTCACTGAATATTAGGGATGCATTCCAGCAGGTACTGCATCCTTTGCAGTAACATGTCTGATTATACATCTTTCAGTAACAATTGGTACAATCCCTCCTTATTTCTTCTTACTGCTCAAATTTCACAACAATGAGATTTTTCAGTCTGGTTCAAAGTTACACTGACTGACATGTTTTTGTCTCTAGAACCTGCTGTGTGGTTTCCCAGGTTTGAGGAACGCGGTACTTTTTTAACTCTGTGAGTCCAGTGAAACCCCAGAACAAACCAACTCAAAGATTTTATTTCCCTGCTGGCCTCCCTCAGGTCCTTCAGTCCCTCCAGTACATCGACAGTGGTGGGGCAGTGCAGCTGAAAGGCCGCGTAGCCTGTCAGATCAGCAGCCACGAGCTGCTGCTGACGGAGCTTCTGTTCGAGAACGTCCTGAGCCCGCTGGCGCCCGAGGAGAGCGCCGCCCTGCTGTCCTGTCTGGTCTTCACTCAGAACACACAGGTGGAGCCGCACATTACCAACACGCTGCAGGAGGTGAGGAGGCAGAGGAATTTTCTTCCATGTGACTCACGCACACGCAAACACTCACATGACATGACATTGTGCAGATTTGATGAGCAACATCCCGGAGGAAAGACGACGCCTGGACTGACTCACACCAGTCACTCGCTCACTTTTAAATCGCTCACGTGGTCTTTGTTGTCGGTGTGAACGGCCCCAACACGAAAGAGCTTTATGGGCATCTGAATTATTGATGACTTAAGTAGCAGTGCCAACTCTAGAAGGGCAGAAACACCGCAGCACATTTTGTAAAGCATGTTTCCTGAGCACACATGACAAGGTCATTATGTTCATACCAAGAGGCGAGAGAGTGAGTCAATTGAACCTACATTATTCTATCCAGCCACCCACATAAACTCTCAATCTGTGCCCCTTTTCTCTTCCAGGGCATCAACCAGGTGCTGTCAGTGGCTCAGCGTATCGGAGAGCTGCAGCGGGAATGTGGGATTCCACAGACGGCTGAGGAATTTGTAGGCCAATTTAAGTTTGGCCTCACAGAGGTGGTGTACTGCTGGGCCAGAGGAATGGTGAGGTTTAACGCTTTGTTGTGCTTTATTTTGACCCCAGTCACACCTGCTGTTGAGAGGAAGTGTGCCTGGATATCTAAAAATGTGTGTTTAAAGGGCATTCGAATGGCTTCACTGAAAAGTGAGGAAGTAAAAGCATTTTTAAGTGTCCTGTGGCTCTCAGAGCAGCTTTCCACAGTCCATCTCAGCCTCTGCTGGATCTGTTTTAGCTGTGAAGGTGCAGCATCGGGCTGGACAGATGCCTGTGTGCGAAGGCGGTTTAACTTTTATCAGATCTCAGTAAAGTGGAACTGCAGTATGAGCAGCGTGATCCTCCTAAATCCACCTAGCAAGTCATCGGGTCACCCGACGCAGATGTCCCGTTCCTCAGCTGAGACGAAAAAGTGTAGTGCATATTAATACTAATCCACCAGCTCTGTCTACCTGATGTGCATATTTAGCCCCAAACAAAGAAGGAAGAATCCAGATTAAGACAACACTTGATGCCAGATGACGGAGATTACGCTTTAATCCCTGCTGTCACTTGGACTGATGATATAGATTTTTTTTAATCACTTTAATTTTTATTGTTTTCCTATTTCAGCTATGCAGAAAAGAAAACGGGAAAGAAAAAATGTCAAAAAAATGACTCCAGTTTGTTCCTGTGACATTAATATTTTGGTCCTCACCCTGTCATAGATATGTGCTTTTGCTCCATTTCTTCTATTTCTCTTGACACTGTTCCTCCTGAAGGCTTATCTTATGAGTCAGTTGCTCCATAACATATATTTGACTCACTATTTTCAGCCATTTTTTTTATTTTTTATTTTTTTTTTGTTGGTGGATCTGGTTTGTACCATCTCTTTGCCATGGTTTTCTTACAGACTGCTAACAAGATTTTAAACAAATATCTGTCTTCTCTTAACACAACATTTCCTTCCATACTACCTAAATATAGCATAATACATGACCTGGTATATTGTAACCCAGAATTTTGGCAATTATCAAAAGAAGACTATCCCAGAAATGTGCAATGCCAGAGCAGAGCCAAAAGACATGAAAATTGGTTTACTGTTATCTACTGCTCTGCAGTGTCTCCAACAAAAAGACTCTTTCTCTTAGAATAATTTTTTTAATTAAATTAACGTGTTCTCTCCAAGTGTATGATGATGTACTGGAGTCATGTGTTCTCTGTATATGCAGTCATTTATCTTCAGCAATACTCACACCTTGCTCCCTTTTCCATTTCTGTTTAACATATGCCATTTATCTCCATTAGTTCTTGATACAATGTCGTTGTTCTGCATTTCTTTGAATTGTAGACTTCTACTATGGTCCCAATTATGCCATTTTATTCTAAATTTACACTAGGCTTTACTTCTTTCTCATAAAAATTCAAGATAATTTATTTTTATTTAGAAATCATTTTAAACTACACATTTTTTCTTATGTGATCTACAGAGCAGTTAAACAGGAACAGTGGATTACTTTTTGTTGTCACACTGTACTAGCCAAGGAAAAGTAAAGCTTATAAAGAAGCCTCACTTCCACAGATATAAACAAAGACTCAGTTTATCTGAAAGAAAAAAGTAATTACTTAAACTGCCCTGTGTAAATCAACATTAAAATTTAAAGACCTCTTGGCTGCAGGTGTCAGGATTTGTGGTCACATGAAACATTATTAAAAAGTCTTGATTGCAGTATAATGTCAGTTGGCCCCTAGTTGCTCTTTTAAAAGTTGCGTGCAGAGCTAGTCACTTGTTTCTGTTTTGGTTTGGTTTGGTTTATTTGGTCATAAAATTTCATTTAAGGACAAACCGACAAAGGGAGAGAGTTGTAATTAGTTATGCTTTTTTATTTAATTTTTTTTATTCTGGCTTTTACTTTGCAGTCTGCTCTTGAATGATAAAGTGAGAATTATGATATCGACAAGTTTATCCATTCATTACACCTCAGTATCCCGGAGTAGTTACTATAGAAACTGTTTCCTTACTTTACTTTGTGTCTTAAGTTTATCCATCCATATTCACGCTGATAAAGTTTCCTTCTTCATTGTTCACCACCTCCTCTGTCTCGTTGCAGCCGTTCGCTGAGATCGCCCAGCTCACGGACGTCCAGGAGGGCACGGTGGTCCGCTGCATTCAGCGTCTGGACGAGGTGCTGAAGGAGGTGAGGCAGGCTGCCCGCATTGTGGGAGACTCTGTCCTGGGGAGCAAGATGGAGAAGGCTTCCTTGGCCATCCGCAGGGACATCGTCTTCACCGCCTCTCTGTACACCCACTGAGATGCAGCAGCACACATGGGAGCGAGGATGAGGATGATGGTGAATGTGTGAGCTCGTCAAGGTGCCAAGTGGTTACTTTGTGCAAGAGGTGTGAGGAACATGGAGATGTATGGAGAAATTGAGACGAGTGTGTTCACATGTTTGGAGCCTGCAAAACATGTTGATGTTTACATATAAATTCTTAGCATAATGGAGGGACTCATTTTAACCAACAGACCAAAGTGCAGACTGTGGGGAACCTGCATTGTAAATTATTGTAAAGTAATAAAAATCTATTCAAAGCCTGCCTTTTTGTTTGTTTGCATAAATCTGTTCTTCTGGGTTTCTTAACTAAAAATCTGCCATCATTCGAGGACAAGATGTTTGAGGGAGGGTGCTGAAAGAAATCCATCCAATTCAGAAGCTGCCTGGTTCGTTGCGCTGTACAGGGATGTTCCAGCCTGCTTCCTGTGCGCTTCCCGAGACTGAGCTGTAGCTTTAAGACAGCGATAGCTTTGCGTCTCATTAATTCAATGTACAGCGACGCGTTAGCGGAGAAACGCTATTAGACGATCCTGCGCGCACCGAGAGAAGAGAGTGGGGAGCTGAGCGGAGCTGTGCGCGGTGACAGAGCCGGGGTTAAAAACAAAAAAACACCTCAAGTTATTGTTGCTACTAAAGACATAACGGGGGCGATTTTGGTTTTGTTTTTAAAGATGAAGACGTCTTGAAGATGGGCCCCAGACGTTTGGAATAAAAGTCTGCATCGTCGCGTACTTGAAGGAGGGTTTTTCACCACCGGCTGGAGTAGAAAAAAAAATCCGATCAAAGGAGGAGGACAGAAGATCGGAAAGCATGTCGTCAGAAAAACACGGTGAGACGATTTATACGTTTTATTTATTTATTTATAGTTGCCCCCTCGTCAACCTCTCCATCCGCTTTTCTTCTGCTGTGTCCATAGGATGATGCACCGCTGTGTGGGTGCAGCTGGGGGGGAGGCTTGGGGGGTTGAAACATAACCGCAGGGCCATGGAGACTTTAAAGTGATATCGGACTTTTTGTCGGTATCTGCTGAAAGAATTTCTTTCACATTTTGTTTATTTTCTGCCTGCATGTTCAGATTTCCTTCGCTGAAGAGCTGCGAGCTTTCACAGTTTTCCTGGACTCCCTCCTTAAATGTGCCTGTCGTTACGCACAGGCCTACGTGCGTCTCTCCTGACTATAGACACAATGTGGGTGTTCTTTGCGCGTGCACGCCTTTAACAACCATTAATTGCTAATGATCCTCAACCTCTCTTACACACACACACACACACAGACAGACTTTAATCTTTCCTGTTCCCAGTATTTGAGGATTTTAAAGCACCTATTGCTGATGTTGCTGATGAGCATCTTTGTTGTTAAAAATCTACAAATGAAATCAAGTGACCGCTGCCTCGTGCCTTAATCAGATCTGAGAGAGGCTATAATTAAACAATGGATGGACATCTGCTGATGCTCAGAAAACATTCATGCGAATGCAGCTACAACACAATTATAATCTAGCAGAGATGTTATATGGCCAGTTAAACAGGTTAAACAGGTAGAATGAGTGTTTTCCTTTAGTCGTTGCAACTGTTCCAAGCTTCCAAATAACAATTGCATTGTGGAGAAGAGGATTACAGACATGGTGCTGATGATACAAACTCATTTTTAGCCCTAACTTAAGGGCTGCGTCACGCTTAGGTGTGCCACTGCCACAGCTCTGTGCATGTATGTAGGCTTCTGGATGAAAGATCAACGTTAATGTGGTCAGTCACACCTGAGCTTTTCCCACAGGTCAAAATATCTTCTGTGTGGAAAAAAAATCAAGTGGTACTTGCCACTCAATAGAGAGAATCGGTATATCTGATTAGCTGGCATGTGTTTGACAGCTTGTGATCAGTAAATCCTGCAGCTGTGGTCACCCATCAGATCAACTTGAAACGAATGCAACCTTAAATGGACGCATATCTTACCTCTGGCCTTGTTTATTGATCAAGGGTTTTTTTTTTCTTTCTTTTTGGTGTGACGTGTTCATCTTTTGGGATATTGGCACCAAATCTGCTAAGAAATGCCTGCTGTACCTGGAATAAAATGGAACCTAATGGCTTCTTTTAGTGCTGATACTGTAGATAGATAGATTTCAAATGTGCAGGATAAGTCTGCAACAGCAGATGCTCTAAGTATAATTTCCATGGGAGGAAAACACTTCTTAAACCTCATTTTAAGTTAGTAAATTGTTAAAGGATTTCTGCTACAGATTTGACTTCATAACTGAAATTAAAGTTATTTTAGATGCTGTTTCAAATTTACTGCCCAAACAAATGCCTGGGGATGTTTCAAGATGGCTGCTGAGTTGTGAGGCATTACAGCTTATCTGAGAGGGGAAGCATTAATATTTAAGTTCTGTCACTCTGTCACGAGCCTCTCCTGGACAGGCCGAGCCTTTTGTACAACTGGCTGGAGTGGTTTGGTAGACAGTAAAGAGTGACCTGGTCACTATTTCGGGAATTAGATGCTGCTGCTTAGTTTTTCAAATTTAGGCTTTTTTTTTAAGCATTTTGAGCACCACAAGACAATTCCAGTTTAGTCCCATTATATCCAAGAGAAGATCAGCATTTCAACAGCTGGTACCTCCAAAACTGGGCAGCCCATACCAAAACAATCCAGAAGGATAAGCAGAACTACATTTGATTTTAAAGTGAACTGTCCCTTTAATTGTTTGGAATTTTAACAGAAAAAAGTCAATACACATTTGATTAAAAGAAACTATGGATCTTTAATGGTGGCTAAGATTGGATCAGTAGCAGACAAGCAGCCCGCTGAGTGATATAATTCTGCATTGCATTCAAATGTTAAGGCAGAAATTTAAATGATCAAAAGGGATATTTTTTTTAAAAGAAGCATAAACATGATGAGCAAAAGCATTATTATTATTTATTCAATGCAATAACTAAGGAAAATGCGCACTTTAGCTGAAATGTGTTGTTACAGTGATGGCAAAATGTTGCATGGGATTGCATTTTGCAGAATAATCATGAGCGATTAAATTAACTACTTAGCCTCTGCCCACCCATAATTTAATTCCCCTTGTCTGGATGCAGGTCATATGCACCTCAGACACGCTACAAGGTCTTTATCATAAAAAAGAAGATAATGTCTCATATTTCATTTTTTAAAAATATAGGATTCAAGTGAAAATCAATCACAGAGAAATGTTGCCAGTTATATTTGGCAAAGATGCTTCACAAATACACACACACACACACACACGTGTATTTTCTGTCATGTTTGCCAAGCTGGTCGTCATGTGATGACCTTTTAAAGGTGTCTTTCTCCGCGTACTCGCTCCTTTCCCCTCTGTGTCTTTCTGGTCCACTTCCTGCTTTTGACAGGGTTGGGGACTCTTACGTAAAACCGATCCCCGAGCGCACAAGTCGTCATCCCTCATCACCGAGCTTCTCTCCCGCTCGCTGACACTGCCTCCTGCTCTCCTTCTTCATGTCTCATCAAATCCTCCCTCTTCTATTCCTCCATCCATCTCCATTTTTTTCCTTTCTTCCTCCTCATGTCCCTGTCAACTTGGATTATCTCAGCCACCTCCCCGCTGCGAAAACACAACACCCTCTCAGTCGTATTCAATGTTAAACAAACGCAAAGGGAGCATAGGTGTGAGCATTAAGGTGTTTAGACGTCAGGTAGCAGATGGATGCTTCAGGATGTTTTTCTCAACACCTGAAATGCCAGATTTCTGCTGCTAATAAACCTCTTTGTGAAGGATAAAGGGAGAAAAAGGCCTTTCTTCTTTTCCTTTTTTGGGAGTGAAAATGTCAATCACTGTCATCATTAGCCTGCGCAGGTTGGAAATGTCAGGCTTTGTAGCTGCATTTTTAAGTCTTGCTGAGGAGCTGTGGTCTGTGTAATTGTTTTCTTCCCTCCTCCTCAGCAGCCAGATAAGACATATTACAGCCAACATTTGAACACACGTGTAGCAGTGCTCTAGTTAGATAACATGCTCTCACTCTTGCATCTATTTCTTTTACCGTCCTTCCTCTGCTTTGTCTATTTCTGATTGCTCACCTACCTTCTCTTCTCTTTCCTCCTTCTTCCTCTCTCAGGGCTCGATGACTCTGGCCGTCAGACCATGCAGCCTCCTCCGTACCTACCCGGCCCACAGGACCCCAACATGCCTCAGCACCCCAACATGCCTCCTGTGCCGGGCACCCAGCCCAACTACCCTCCTCCTCCGCCTCCTCCAGGTTCAGAGGGATACCTCCAAGAAACCCAATTCCAGTGTGCCCCAATGGCACCTCCAGGAGCGCCGCAGGGCTACACCGTCCAGACCCAGGGCCCAGGAGGCACCATGCCGCACCCCCCTGTGGGATACCTCCACCCGGGTTACCCGCTTCAGCTGCAGCCCTGCACAGCTTACGTACCTGTCTACCCCATGGCTTCGGTGAGTCAGAGACTGCTTTAAAAGATTTCACAGCTCTGGCATCAGGCTGCAACAGAATTTATACCTCAACACTTCTTTCCAGCTCATTTTGATTTGTCCATAATTTGCTCCTCAATAAGACCAACTAAATGCCATTTGATGCTTATTATGCAGGAAATCAGACATTGTTCTGCTATCTCAGGGAGGTGGGTTTATTTTGGGAGAAAAGGTGCATTGTATGAATTAATTTGTTCATTTTCTGCTTCATTTGTGGCACCTGCTGTTATATCAATTAACTGGACATTTATTAATCAAACTGCGTCTCTATTTTCCACATAATCAGCAATAAATGTCCAGACGGCTCAATCAGAAGAAAAATGACAAACCTTCTGATTTACTTTCTAAAGATTATATACAGATTTGTTCCAGTTAGCACGTCTTTAATTATTATGCTTCGGTTTCACAAGCAGCACAAAGAGCCTCTCTTATCATTTTGAATATTTTTAATGATGACTGAAGAATAAAATGCATGCTGCAATGTTTCAAATAAGCTTTTTGGTTCTGCTTTTATTGAATAATTTTACAGGGTCAGACAGATACATAAACACGCAGGGTCATTCTGCACATTGTTGCATTAATAGGCTGAAATAATTTGCATTGATTGTCCTTGTCCTTATATAAAACCTTAGGACTGTGTTGAGGACACACGGCCTCGAGGCTGTTTGTGCAGTTTTCTGACTGATTGATTATAAAAATCAAGGCCTTTCTTGCCTGATCTTTGATCCTGACGGGTAAAATCGGATCAGCAATCATGGAAAACTATGTTTATTAAATTGAAAGATTATATGGAAGCCACATAAATCATACATGAAAGCTGAAATGTCAATTAATTAATACAGTTACTCAGTTTACATATATTCTACTGTTCTTTTACACTCCAGTACGTAACTGACTGACTAGCACTGAGGGAAAATACAAATGCCAATACATTATTCATACATTAAGGGAGCCATAGCAATTTTGAAAATTGTCTCACAGAGAAGCAATTAAAGCCTCTAAAATTAATCCATTTTGCAGATTTTAAATGGACTCATATTCAAAGCAAAATAAAATCTGTTGTTGCTGGACTTTCAGAAGGGCTTTGTTGCTGCTCGTGCACAGACACACGATTATCAGCGGGAAAAACTGAGCTGCACGGGAGACGTGCATTACAGTCCTTCCTGCAGATGATGTCGACGTGTAAAACCAGCAAGAATTTTATCTTGTGACACTCAAAATTGAATCTGAGTTGCACTATATGGTGGCCGCATGCACCAGAAACATTATCGCAGATTCTCAAGGCAACAACTTCTATGCAGGAGATTCAAAATATTGCCACATGAGACTTCAGGGTCTCTGTAGATTTGAGAGGAATTTGTGTGTTAAGCAAGGGAAATACAGTAAGACCATTAACTAACATGACACTTTAAAGCTTAAGGACAGCAGTCGCACGGAATGATGGGGTGAAGGAAAAAAAATGAAACAAGCAGTGTGGTTTCGTAAACTTACAATGTCCAAGGGGTTTGGATATTTGGGGCGGGGGGGAGTGTCTTCCTTTTTACACCAGAATTTTACCTCTCCAGGTCTCATCTGGGCTGTTTTGGAAGCTTGAGAGCAGTCTGTTATATTATAAGCAGTAATGACAGGGTTGAGATCATTTGAGTTGGAAACATTAGTCCTTGGTTGAACTGTTCAGCCTGGGCTCGACATCATGTAAAGGTAGCAATTTGTACTCTTTATTCATTCATTATTTTTAAGGAATACATTGGATTTTTGAATTGCAACCACACACTCGTCCACACTAGTAGAAGAAACTATTTGTATTTTACCCTGAACAAACATCAAAGTCATAAAATGAGGCCTCAGAAAGTGACTGTGAATCATCAAACATGTGAAAGTGCAGCTGTCCAGCTTCCAGTTGGTAATTCTTAAAAGCAGAGTGGGTATGAATGCTGGGAGAATGATATCAAGAGCAAAATCTGCACTGCAGCATGCGGCATAAAATCTCAAAATGAATCTTTGTTTTTAGGATTTTTAGGTGTTTCTGTTTAGGCTGTTGAGCTGATAAATATGCACAGCTCAAGCAGAGCGAATGGTGCTGTTTTTGTTGCAGCTAATTGAAAAAAAAAAACAGGTCTGAACGCAGTTTTTAATCTGGAGAGGCTCAAAGCAACAATTCACTGATACATCGTCTCACAGCTAATGGTAATAGACAGAGGATAGGAATACAGAGTGTAGGAGGCAGTCACGCCTCAGCTCAGCAGGTGGTTTATAATAAAGCTAACCCAGTGAAACTTGTCCTGTTGGGATGGAAAGCTAATCTTCAGCGACTCTGGACTGTGATTAGGTCACCTCTGATGTCTTGCTTGACTATAGAATAATATAATTTAAAGCTATCGGACAGTCAAAAATACAAATTCTTCCTAGCAGAGCTCTCCCTCTGACACCAGCAGTCCTAACAGGCACTGCATCCTGCTGCCCAGCCCTTCTTCACTCGCATCACCTTGTTCGTCTGTGTTTTAGAGTAGAAAGTGCTTTGTAAGCTGCTGTACTGTTTTAAAAGCACTTCTCTCTATCTCCTCCTCCTCTCTCTCCTCTCAGGGTCAGCCCTACATGCCGACCGGAGGAACTCACCCTGGGATCCCACCGGGCCAGATTCACCCCATGCAAATGCCGCCCAGCATCACTCTAATGGACCGTCGACCGCCACATGACTACCTGCCCATCGCCGTGCTCACCACCGTCTGCTGCTTCTGGCCAACAGGCATCATTGCGATCATCAAAGCAGTGCAGGTTAATACTGCTTTACAGTCTCTGACCTGAAACAGGCCGCTGCTCAGAAAATCTCTAGTGTGGCTGAAATATAACTATTCTCCAAAGAAATGTAAAGCAATTCCTCTAAAGACTCAATGCCAGTTAGCGCAAACGCTTGATTGCCATTCTTGCTGCCAATGGTGGCACAACCAGTTAGTAGGTTTATTGGGCAATTACTTTTTCACACTAGGACAGGTCAATTTGGATAACTTTTTTCCCTTAATAAAATATATCATCATTTAAAAACTGCATTTTATATTCACTCGTTTTATCGGGGTGAAAATGACAAAAACTATAGTTCCACCACCCAAGGCTGGCTGCAAATACGAGTCAATCTGCATAGATTTCCACATTAAAATGTTCAAATTTGCAGAAGAAATAAACATTTTTACAGCTGAGTACAAAAAATGGTGTCAACTTAGTGCACCCCTAGTGTCAGTTCTCCTAGGAAGGGCATCCGGTGCAAAATCTGTGCCAAAACAATGTGTGGCTCGATCCACTGTGGTGGTCCTTTGGGAAATAAAGCAGAAGCTGGAAGCACCTTCATTAGCAGTGTGGGGGCTCCGGCTGACAAGTAGGTGTTGACATTGCTGCTAGCTGTTTGCTACCTTCACCTCACCTAATTCAAGTCACTGAACTGAACTTCTTGAGTGTGTTTGTGGTGTAACGATCTTCTGGAGCATTTTTAATGCAGTCATCTGAAAATTGGCTTGGACCTTTATGCAGTTAATTGTAGTAACAATCAAATTATCTTGATTCCAGTTTTATTGACTATTTGGCAGTGAAACATGTCACTTCTGGCTTAAAAAATAGCAAAGGCAAAGTCAAGGCTTCAAAACAAATGTGTGTTGTCTTTTATGTGCAGTCTGTGGGGGGAATGCGTCACTCATTGCATTGTTGCTTTCTACATCAAGCTTTAGATACAAAGGCAAAAAGAAAAATATAGATTATTTCAAGCAAGAAATAGAGCATAAGATAATTTTAATAATTACATATTAGGCATTTGGACTCTTGTAAAATGGCCCCAAAAAAGCGGCAGATAAAAAGGTTTCATGCAAATAATTTTTTGTTCATTTTAATGGTCTGTAAATGTTAAAAACACTGCCTTCCAGCTGCATGTGATGATTGTCAGGAAAGATCATTCTTCCCTGAGTGTTTGTGTCAAAACAGGAAATAGCTCTGTCTTCCTGCCAAAATGGATTTGAAATGTAGGAAAAGCTGTGGCTGTGAATTTACTGATTGGAAAACAGGAGCCAGTTTTTTACGACACATAATCAGGGAAAAAAATGCAACTTGGATTCACTGATGTCATCTCTACAGCGTCTCCATCAACAGGCACAATTTGCTCCTTTATTTAAACGTTTTCCGTACAGGTATTGCACAGTTAAGGTCTGTCTGGTGTTGCTTTGTTGTTTATCTCTGTCATGGCAGACTGTGCTGACCAACACACACTCAACAGACCACATCATTACATAACTGCACCATTGTCAGTGCAACGGGACAGAATGGATTTTTTCCTCTGGGCCTGCTCAGCTGGGTATGAGCTGAGCTGATCTGACAGGGCATGGACCCACAGGCCTGAGCTCTATATGATGTTATAGGGTGTTACTGCACATTCAGCCTGTGCTGCAGTGAAATCGATCCATTCACGGTGTTTCAGACTCTCTCCTGCTCCCACTCATGTATCTGCTTGTTGCGTAACATATTTTCTAATTTCGCCTCTCTCTCTCTTTCTCTCGCTCTCTCTCATCCCCTTCCCTCCTGCATCACTTAGGTGCGCACAGCGATAGCCAGAGGGGACATGGTGACAGCGGAAATAGCCTCCCGCGAGGCGCGCAACTTCTCCTTCATCAGTCTGGCGGTTGGCATCGCCTCCATTGTGCTTTGCACCATCCTCACCGTGGTAGTCATCATAGCATCGCAGCACCACGATGACGACTGGGAGCCGTAACTCCACGCTGATCTCCTGCTGGGAAATCATGTCCTGCATTAGCTAGTTAACTCTCAGTCATTATGGGGATATAGAAGCAGTAAAAAAAAGCACTCAAAACTGCTGCTGGCCCTCTGTGTACAGCCACACACGCACACACACACACACACACAGCTCTGACCTAACCTGCCGCCATCACATACTCACAACCAACCACAGCTGTCGTCCAAACGTAAGCAGCTGTCAAATGAGGCCCAGCTTTGCTGTTATCACAGCAGCCGCTTAATATTTACACACAGATATGAGCTGCAGGAGGGAAACAAAGCTCCTTGCATTAACAATTCATGTGATGCTGATTAATTTATACGCCCTTCATTGATGTGTTAGGATGAGAGGATAGGCCACTGTGTGTGTTACATATTTTAGCAGCAAAGTCGACTAAGCTGACCCCTGCGGTTGCAGAAATTGCAGACACCTAGTTCAAAAAGGTTTATTTAGTAATCTTCACCCTTTAAAAAAATGGCCTAAGTCATTTTTTTTGATGTTTTTTAGAAAAGATAAAAAATGGAACCAAACATTGAAAATATGATGATTTAGGCAAAAATAAAACTTTAGTTAAAAAAATTATTTAGGCCATCATTTTAAGAGGGTGAGGATATTTAAGTCTTGCTTGTGCAAATATACGTTCTCTTCTTTATACTTGCCACGTGGAAGCAGTGTTGATTTGCAGAGTAGACGTGTCAGAGGAGATATTCGATGTACATTTATAACACGCCAAACGCAGACTGGACTAACCAAACAGAGTATATATTTCTGTTTATGTATTATATCAACACTTATCTGTTTAAAATGATGCTATATGAATTACATGTTATTTATTTATAATCTGTTATTTATTAATTTATTCAGTGCATCAACTTTGTCTGCTATAATTTACAGTATATTGTTGTTTTATTGACGCTGTCTGACTCTTTGAATTGGCCTGAATTTGATATCTTGCCACTATGATATTGCACTTTGTAGTAACCAGACGAGATGACGCAGCTGCTTACATTTATAGTTTTTACCGTGCATGAATATAAAGCTAAGCTAATGGGCTTTTAGTGCAAAAAAAAAGAAAAGCTGCTGCTCTTGGGAACATTTCCCTAACATTAATGTGTGCTGCAGTATTTTTGAAAATGTCAAAGAAGCTACTGTCAAAACAAGAAATTGAGAAAATTTAAATAAGTATTTGAATATTAGGTTTGCAAATATAGTATTTTAGACGTGCGTTAGCCTTGTTGCGTTAATCTTTCAAACACTTTTTATGAGACTTTAGCGGAAAATTAGACGTATGAGGCAACATAATCCTGCATGTCATCCTCAGTTTGCTTCCATTTGTCTTAAATATTAAGGATAGGTGTGTGGCTCCTATAATTTTATTCTACTGCAGAATATGTTTCCATAAAGTCGGGTGGCTCCAGCATTACTGTATGAATTTTAAAGTGGGGTTTCAGGGCTGGTGAAATGAATGTTTTCAGTATGAGAGAGAGAAAAATTTGAATGCCTATGTTGTATTGTAGCACTTTCAACTTTATCATATACCTTAGATGAACCTATGACTTTCATACTCTCCTACTCCTGTCAGGAGTTCCTGGACCTATTAACATATCTCTTTAGCACCTGACTTTTCTCAGTTGGTCCCTGGGGTGACAATATTTTTTAAAAGGATTATAGAGATATCAAAATATATGAAAATCAACACAAATAGGGATAGTTTATTATTTTACAGTATTTTAATAATTTTAATATCTTTATTATATATATATATTATTTAATACACTGAAACACATCTGAGCCGATACTTTTAATCTGAGACAGTAATTTAACCCACAATAGTTAATTCTTTTACAAGTCATATATTGTTTCATCATTTTAAGTACATTTTATTTATTTAATTGCCTGTTTACAATAGGACTTGGCGTAAATATATAAAAAGGGAAGAAACAATGATAATTCGAAGCGGGAACAAAAAGAAAACTGAACTCAAGCAGGCAGCTAATAACTGTTGTTATTTTGAAATTGCTTCAACTAATTAAGATTTTAAATCTATATGGCTCCAAAATGTGTTAGAGGAGTTGTGTTTCAGCATTTACACACATTTTCACACATTTTAAAGAAGGATACAGCTTTCTTGCAGAGAGTTTAACTAGCTGCGCCCTTAGCTTAGCTTAGTTTAGCGCAAAGCCTGGAAAAGAGCGGGAAACTTCTAGCCTTCTAACCCGCATTGAAATATTACAAAATCTACCTTTCAGCATCTCTAAATGTATTTTCACGCTCTTTTCTTTGTAATTTTTACAGTCAATAAATGTAATGTGCTAAGTAGTGAGCTTTAGAGATGCTAGTAAGTGTTTTTATTTTTACATTATATTTTTTAATTAGCCAAGTTAGCTCCCTCCCAGTGCTAAAATATAAAATTAGTGTTGCTCTCTCTAGTCTAACTCTCTGCAGGAGAGCCAAATAAATGTGCCTCCCAAAATGTCAAAGTAGCTGTTAAGCAGGAGTAAAAATAAAATGTTCTACTTAAGCCCTAAATTTTCCTTTTCCCAGTACAAACCTAGGCTCAGTCATTGTACTGACACAATTATATACAGTGTTAAATGAAGCACAGTGCTGTTTAGTATTATAATTGCACAGAAGACTCTGGCAGCGAGTGTGCTGACTGAATGGAGTCACTCCTAGTTTGTCTGGTGCTCGGCTGCATCTTCCCGTGTGCTTTCTGATAGGATGAAATGCAGCTGTTTGCTTTGCAGCTGGGAGGTGTGTTCCTCATTCCCTTTTCATTTCATCTGTTTTGTTTCTCGGCTTGTAAATGCGGTGGGCTGCTTGTTCAAAGAGCCAAAAATTAACTGTGTACATGTGGTTCTCTTGGGGTTTATTATTCTAATTATGTTCATGGCTGTGCTGCACATGCATTGGTTGTTTCTGACTTCAGTTGTTTGAGTAATGAATAAAACAATAATTTTGGGCTGTGAACAAGACGTCGGTGAAGGCAGCCTCTCATTATTGGGTCTTTCTTTGTTTTTCACCTCTCCATCCTCTCAGTCTCTGCGGCATCTCCTCTCTCCCTCATCACTAAGATGCTATTTATAGTTGCCCCGGTTTTCTGCCTCTCTCTCTTTTTTCCTTTCTCTGTCAGAACATGGACTACACTGTCTCTTGCTATCTTCTGGTAAATCACAGGACGTGCTGCAGGTTTTGTGTCTTGCTGGTTTTTCACATTAAAATGCATAAACCTTCTTTAACCATGCTACTATATAAATATGTAAAATCATGACATATAGATCACTTTCATGCCTTTTTTTGGTCATTTTTTTGCCTCTTTGGTCCAGGTTGGATGAATAAAGACGTATTTATCAAAATGATGCATCCTGATAATTATAATAATTATAATTTCACATAGTTAGGGCCTTATGTATTTGAACAGTGATGCATATTTTATAGTTTTGCCTCTGTGCACTTCAGTGGAGTTAAAATCAGCTTCAATCAATTCAAAGAATTTTATTAATCATCATCTGTTTATGAATTACAGTCATTTTTCAGAGGCTCAAAAGTAAATTGATAAATGACCTACAAGCATGGCCATGTGAGGCCTGAGTGTGAGTGAAATAAGTATGTGCTGGATGCATTTTCATGAAATTTGGTACACATTCATATTTCTGAGAGAATGACCTCTAACCTATTGTTTCTTTTGCAGAAGTGCTAATAGCTGCAGATCCTCTAATGGTCACTAAAAGCAGGCTCCAAAGATGAGTCAGTCCCCATAGACTCCCGTGTTCAAATGCCCGTTAAAAAGCATGCTTAAGAATGCAGCTTACTAACTTTCCAGTGTTAGGTGATAACTCAGACATCCACTGAATATGGACATGTCTAGCGCCAAACAAGCAACATTCTTGGTCATTCTCCAGCAATATCAAATCATCTGAATTCCAAATCTCGCATCTCTTGAGTTCATCCAGCCTTGTTTAGTTCATCTAAGACATATTGCAAAAATCAGAACTTTATTGTCCTGCAGTCATTTTGAATCTTTGGCACACACTTTAACTTTCTCCTGCCTTGATTATTGCAGCTCTCTTTTTACGTGCATCTCTCAGTCATCCATAACTCCACAGTTAGGCTGCTTTTAAGAACTAGCTTTTGCGCACACATCACTCCTATTCTTGCTTGCCTTAACCAGCTTCCAGTGAAATTCTCAATCCCCTTTAAAAAATTTTATTATTAACTTAATTACCTCTACATGGCCAGGCTCCTGCGTCTATAGCAGAGCTACTGAGACCTTATCAGCTGGCAGACTCTCAGATCTTCTGATCAGGTTCTCTTGTCTGTTCCACGCTCTTATTTTAAAACCAAAGGCGACCATACTTTCGAGGCTGAAGCTCCTAAACTTTAGAATGGCCTTCCTTGGCCTATTACATCAGCCAAATTTGTCATTTGCTTTAAACAGCTGCTGAAAACACATGGGGCTGTGTCAAGGCACGCCAGCATTTGAACACTAGTGCTTGAGTGAGAATTATTTCTGTAAATAAAAGTACAAGCAAGCAAAAAAGTGAAAATCTCAGTTTCTATTTAGGCCTCAGTGTACATATAGTCCCGTTCTTCCTCTTAAGAGTTTGCCTGTTTATCTTCCTCAGCATGCTTTCTAGCTTTTCCTGGAGCGTTTGGATTTCTGTTTTGTGCTTGGTTTGGACTTTGCATTCAACCTAAATAATTCAGAACTCAAAGCAGATTTTGGATCCTTCCTTCTACAAACCTGACAGCCAGAGCCAAAAGAGTGACAGAGTTGGTGAGTAAGAAGAGGGCCGTGACTGAAACAACTGTCTGCTTGTGTAGTATAAAGTCTGGATGAGTGAATGGAAGTAAGCTAATATTTAAAATAAATTACCTGCCTACAAGTGGGTTGTCCTCAGTATCTCGGTTAACTCTTCTTTCTTGAGACCAGAAAGCAGTGTAAGGTACCGAAAAAGTCAAACATTTCATTTTCCCACTTAGTGGGCATGGATGCATTGTTAAATTTTCACCAATGCTTCACACACATTATTAATTATGGAGCACTTTGGCCTCCAAGCTGTGTTTGGAAAGTGCCGTCAGTCCATCCGTCTTCTTAACCACTCGAGCCTGTTCCAACTGCCACAGGGCTAAAGGCAGGGCACACCTGGCACAGGTCACCAGTGCACCATGGGGATGATTTATTAGCAGTTATAGCAGCATCAATTTGGAGCTATGGCTAGAGAGGTAATACTTTCATTAGTTTTTCACTTTGTGTTATGTTGAGGTTTCATTCACACACACACACACACACACACATATATATATATATATATATATATAAAGCCAGGTCTCTCTTGGAAAAGAGATTTAAAAAAAAAATCTCAATTAGACTTTTTTACCTGATTAAATAAAGGATACATACATACATAGATTGCCTCTTTAAACGGTACAAGGTATCCGTCCAACAGAAAAGAGATTGGAGGGAAAAGGTGGGAGTCGAGCCAGCCCGTGTGTGCAGGATCACAGATGGCCATTTAGCCTCCCAAGGAGAGCCAGTGTCTCTGAGATCGTTTAACTTGGCCTCACGCTGCACACCTCTCTCCTCCATCACACGGCCCCGGCTCCCCCTCAAACCCCCCATATCCGTCATGCTGGCTGTCTTGCTGTTTGTGTTTGTGTCATCCTGTTGCTCCCTACTTGGGCTGTCATCTCAACCGCAACATCAGGACTGATGAGTGATCGCTGGTAATATTTCAGGATGGAGTCTGGGGAAAAAAAAAAATCTCTTGCAGCATCATTGCACATCCACATCAAGAGGATTTGCCTTCTTTCCCTTAACACATCTTGTCTTTGTCTGCGAATCACTTGTCAAGCCTCCAAGAAGTTAAGAGGTAAATAAATAAAAAAAACTGTACTGTGCTACAATAGGTTTATGCAGTTAACCGCAGTTAATTAATGCTTCAGTGCATTTTAAAGGCAAATATATATTGCTTTACCATTTTCATTTACTGTTTTGATGACCAAAAATCATCAGTTAGTTTACTATGTGTCAGTCTTTGTCCCCTGATCACTCAGACTTGGGAAATTTATTTAACAATTACTAAAATTAGGGTTAGGGTTGGGGGTCATCAGGGTTAGGGTTTAGGACTTGTTGGAGTAGAAACTACTTTTCCTGTATGGTCACAAGCAAAATGATGGAGAATCGCACATTTAATCTTTAACAGTACTTTACAATATTTTGAAAAAAAAAAACCCAGCTCTTATGCAAATGCAGTACAGTGTTTCCCTGTATAATGTAGTGACACAGATTAATAAAATGGAAATAGTACAAAAATCAAAAATCTACTCATGAAAAGTCCATATATACTCATATACTGTAACCTGCATTTAATAAATGTACAAATTATGTAAACAGGAATAAGCGGTGACCGTGCTTATTTCTTACGCTGATTGCCGTGCATACAGGGGCACAAACATTGTTTTAGAGCAGATGGACAGACCTGTGTTCTGCTGTGACAGCATTTGGCACCGTACAAATGAGTAAACATCCAGCTGGTGCACACAGAGTTGGCAAGAGAACAACAGCCAAGGTACAGCAAGAGAGACAAACTTAAAACCAAGGAAAGCAAGAATCCAAAGCTCCTGATAAGTTCATCTGGGAATCAAAATGTTTGTAATCCACACTGAATTCAGAGAAAAGTGCTCCCATATGTCAGTTTGTTTAACATGTGTATTCCAGCAGCTCTGTGTTTCTGGTTTGCTATTGGTCAGCTCTGTTATTGAAGGAGCTTTATTTTGATGTACTGGCAGAGGCAGAGGGGGGCGGTGCAATGACTTCTCTGGAGTCTGTGTGGTGACGGTCTTGAGAGCCTCTCAGACACCAGAAGCTTCACATAAGCTGCACTGTAGGTCATCAGGAGCTGGTAGGCTTTAGCCTGCACACAAGGATGAAAACAGTTATTAGTCGGATTCATGTGTGAGGAAATGTGAGGTGGGATTAAAACTATCAAAATGTGGTCTTGGATGTGTTTTAAAATGATTTGTTAATCCTTTTCTGCAGGGTGTGAACACCAGTGGCTACACTTTGAAATGAGGGGCTTATTAACCAAGATGAAGGTCTTAATCATATAAATGCAGTTATCAAAACAATCAGCTGCTCATCAGCTGAAAATACTAGTACTGAAAATACTATACATTCATGGGAAAAAGTCCTGTGAAATCTAAGTACACCCTTGCTGCTTCTGTAGGAAGGTGTCCCATGAAGGTTCACACATCTGTGATCTGCCAGACATATCTGTTGTTGTCTAATGCAGATGTGAATAATGTGGGTCCACCATGACCCAAACCGATACGTCTCTTACCTGAGGATTTAAAGTTGCATCAGGGACAAGGCTGTAGTTTTTGGTGAGTTCGGTGTCCTTCTGCTGGTTGGATGAGGTACTGGTGTCGGCACTGCCATTTCCCAGCAGAGGCCTCCGTTCATCGGAGCCCTCTTCCTCCACATCTGAGCTGCCGGCCTCAGGGTCACTGCCTGAGACTTTGGTCACCAGAACGAGGTGGGACATCTTTCTCTTCATTTTGTTCTGATGGGAGTTAGACATCGATCTGATCATTTTAACATCCTCCAAAGACAAAATTTCTGTGTCTGTTTTGTGCGGCAAGCTGAAATCATGTTTCTATTGATTTGCAAGGAGGGCAAACATTAGAGCTCCAGAAAAATCGATAAGGCAGCAGGAGAACAAACAGAGTGACAGAAGTACTCGAATCTCTCACCTGGGTGTCAGTCATCACAAAGCTGAGCTCCTCTAAAGTTTCAGTTAAGTCCCTCAAACAGGGAGACATGTCCCAGTGCACGAAGTACAGCTACAGAGAGACACACAGAGGGGTCAGCAGACATGACTCAATTTGTCCTTCACTGGACCACTGATGCATATAATTCACCACATGCTGAGTTATTGATCATTAATTTATCTGTTTATTGCAACACGACTGACAACACAGAGAAGACGCCCTGCACTACAAGACGTGATTTTATTACTCCACTGAACACCTCATTTTCTCTTCTCCTTTACTTTTGTAACTAATACCTCACTCTTTTTATCCTTAGATCTTTGTCGTAATGTCTACTTTATATTTACTTTAAAAAAAATCTTGCATCCCTGCTTTTTCTACTGAAATTTTTGTCGTGGTCCCTGGATTTGCTTATATGTTTGAGTTTTGGATTCGTGGTATATTATTGAGTCTTGAGGTTCATGTTTTTACTTCAAGGTTATTCTGGTGGTGAGGTTCAGTTTTGCAATCCTGTGTTTTGGTTCATGTCTTCACTGTTATTCTTGAGACATTGAGTTAATCCTCTGTGATTCAAATCATCATCGGTTTCCAAACTCTTACTCTAACTCTAGTCAGATTCAGATATCACAGCATTTAGTATTATTGTTCTTGGCAATCAAAGAACAAGCCTTTTGACTGTTTGCTGGACAGACACAGGGGTTATTGGTACTTTTGGCCCATATTTAACTTTTTGTTCCAACAGTTTGAACTGATTTTATGAGACTAACCTTCATGTTGCCAGTGCAATTTTGCACCCAGTCAGCCACACCCACCAGCAACTTGTGTCTCACCAACATCTCATTGACCTGGACCAATCGAATATCTAAATTCACGTTGACCTGACACACAAACAGTTTGAGAATCAGGGTGTTAAAGACGACCTCCTTGACTGACTTGACTTACATGTCATCACAACTGACTTACCTTATTGTTACTGCGGTGAAGGATGAAGATGATGACAGTGGTGAGGATGATGGTGATCAGGCTGACAGAGAGACAGAGGACCCAGTAGTCACTAACGGTGATGACGAGGTGGAGGGAAGAGAACACAGCACACCACAACACTACATAGAGCAACTGGTGGAAGGAGAGGAAATGTTACAAGTGTGATCGCTAAAGATAAACTACTGAATATAACAACTTGGCTCCTTTTTAAAGCTCTCCATTCACACATTGTTTGGTTTGTGTTGGATTTTCTTGTCTATGGACCCCTTCCCTGCATGGTTTGCCTTCATTGATTGCTTTTCTGAATATGAGCCCTCCCTGGATTAAAGAGCAGTTGGAGTTCACTCTGCCTCTGCCTCCTGCATTTTGCTCCTTTTCCTCTGTGATTGTTAGAATATCACTAGATTGTTAATATAACAGTAATAGGAGAATTTTTACTGTTGTCGTTAATTAATTGTGAATAATCTTGTGCAGGGTTGAAAATAAAGATTTTCTTCGTCTACTCTTCAGCGAAAAACACCTGTCACATTTACCCAGAACCCACAGAGATGCCTTAACAGAGCCTGTTTTGATTGAAATTATAAAACCTTTAGTAGATAAAAGGAAAAATAATCAGTAACTACAGTTTTTGACTGAATATTTCCAGATAAAAGTAAAACAATGGCACTCAGAATAATTGTGAACAAACTTCCTGTTTTCGCTGCCATTTATCACCTAAATGTAATAACAGTCTCTATGTAGACTCTATGTAGTCCCATGAAAACCTAAATACAACCCTTACTGCTTCTATAGGAATTAAGAGGGTGCGAAGCAGCCAGGTGCTGCTCATCAGCATCAGGATTGAAATTCTCAGCAAATGCAGCCACACAAAGCTCAGAGAAATTGCAAAATGCCCAAGAGCTACAGGCCTTAGTTAGTTTGTTACATGTTAAAGTTAATGACAGAACAATTAGAAAAAGACTGAACAAGTATGGCTTGTTTGGAAGGCTTGCCAAAAGAAGGCATCGTCCGACTAAAAATAACATGGCAGGAAAGCTTAGGAACTGAAGAAACCAAAAGATTTCTGGAACAATGTCCTTTGGGTAGATCAGAGGAAAGTGGAGATGTTTGGCCATAATGCACAGTAGTACACAACCTGTCAGTACAAACCTCACACCAAATGTGAAGCACAGTGATGCAGGGCTGATGTTTTTGGTCTCTTTTGTATACCAAAGTATTCTAGCGTCAAATGTGAGCTAAAGCTTTACTGAAATGAAATTGGGTCATGGCACAGGGCAAATCTACAACAGAATCAAGGTGCTGCAATACTTTAAAGAAGAGTGGGCCTAAATTCCTCCACAATGATGTGAGAGAAAAATAAAGTCATGCAGAAAACAATTACTTCAGGTTATGGCTGCAAAAGGTCGTTCAACAAGTTATTGAATCATGGGGTTCATTTAGTTTTTCACATCAACACAGAGTGGTGTGAAAACATTTTTTTCACAGGACTTGTTGTGCTTGGCAGTATTTTGACATTTCATTCACTAAACAACTATGGCAATAATGTAAAAATACTTGTTAGACAAAAGTGAAAAGCAGCAAAGTCAGGAAGTCAAAGTGTTGTTGTATGCTTGGACTAAAGTGTCCAATAAATGTGGTGAAGTTAAAAAAAATTAGGTTTCCCAGAAATGTTATGGAAGAGTTAAAGTTGAAAAAAAAGCATAGATTTTTGTTTCAGTTGATTTTTCAGATTGGTTAGATCTTCTATAAAACCTGGAATCTGAGTCATTTTGTGCACTTTCTTTTTGAGGTGTTGTAAACGGTCTTTAAGGGGAATTCCTCTGCAAAACTGCCTGTGAAAGCCCCATATCTGTCCAGATAATCAAGATTTAACAGTTTGATGAATTCCTGGAGATCTCTGTCTCTTTTACTTTTACTCTGACCACTGGAAACACCAGAAAGTGGGAAGTTATGTAAGATAATAAAAAGATCATCATACCGGTGCCATCATAAATTGGAACTGAGCTGAGTTGAACACCATGTATCTCCTGACTGAGGGGACATCCAGAGCTGTTTTCAGTGGAATCTCCATGTGTTCAAATGGAATCTAAGACACAAAAAATGAAACAAACATATTAACAGTAAGCTTAAAAGTCAGTAAAGATTTCTGCTTTTCATTTTATATGTGCATGTGAATGTGTGTGTGGGTTTGTGCGTGATAACCTGAAAGCCTTCCCTCTCCAGTTGTGCGCGACACTTGGACAAATCAAAGCTGGGGTTTAGCATCGAGGAGCTCGGCACTGACGCAACACACTGACCTGAGAGAGAGAGAGAAAGGTCGAGAGGTCATCAGTGAATAAAATGGAAGCGTATGAAAACAAAGCCTTTGAATGGCGTTCCTTAATTCCACTTAAACCTGAGTTAACCTCTGGTGCATCATTCATCACAAACTCAGCAACAACTTTATGTAGCTCGAGGATGAGCTTTTGGGATAATATGCATAGACAAATGCACTATAGATATAAATGTCATATGCCTTAAGCTGAAGCCCATAATGAGCATAAATATTATTTAGCACTCTATAACCTACAAGGAAATAAAATGAGGAAACAATGTGTCCAGACGTGAAATTTGTCTTCATGTGTTTCTTGTAAAGCACACCGGCCTGACGCATTTCTGGGACAGAAGTCCTGAACTGGTATGGGCAGTATGTGATTCATTATAAGGTGCATGAGGAATTTCACACGTCAAGTTTAAAAGGTGACTGCAGAAGCAGTGCAGTGCAATCAGGGTTATTTCAAAGAGTATCTCTATGAAAAGAGGGCGGCTGTGAAAATACACTCGCTGACTGTTTGTTCAAAATGTGGCTGCGCATAGTGATCAGATTTAACCGCTCGTTCAGTCAAGTGAACTGAATCCCAACAGCAACAAATAAATAAGATCACAGTGGCTCCTGCAACTCTTCAAAAGCCTGTTTGGGTGTGGAGCCACTCCAGGCGGGGATTGAACAGTGACATAAAAGATAAGGAGTGAAATGTGAAAGACGATCTATTGTTCAACAATAAGATTTTGCAGATGCTGTTGTTTAGACCTTTATTGAACTCAAATTAAATGTGGCCCCTCTTTTTATTGTTAATGATTAAAAAAAGATAAATAATGTGGGGGCAGAAAGTTTGTGAACCACTGGATTAGTACAAGGCTCTGGGAAACAGAACAAACTGGCATAGTTGTGTGTTGTGTGTGTAGCTGCAGACTGTCACAAGGGGGCAGAATCAATTGGCGTGTAGTATACTCTGGTTTGTGCTTCTTTTTTTTGGTCCTTCAGCTGCTGAGGAAACTACAGAAGTCACGACATTTGAAGAATATTTTGTAGTGAAGTGAAACTGAGTGTTAAAAACAATGAAAACTGCCTACTGCAGCCACAGTCTGAGCTTATTGTGCTGCTTTTAAAAACATCTCCCCTTTGTGGTCAACTCTGCTGTTACTAACTTTCCATTTCAAACCCACTTTTTTAACCAACCAGCATTGCCCCAACAAACAGTGTCATCACTGTTGGGACTGTGTGGTTAGATACCTACACAGATAGACACAAATGTTGTACCATGAATGCTACTTTAGAGGCTTGGACATGTATTAAGACATCCAAACAAACATATCTGTGTGTTCTTGTGTTGGCCTCCACCCTACAGGAAGAGTGAAGCAGGCTGCAGACAGAAACGCTGGTAGCAGAGAGTTGCTGATCTAAACATAGTCAAACTCTGCAATACACTTACTCATGCCCCCAGAACCACACCCACCAAGTTTAAACCAGGTCTGATGGTCGAGTCAAAGAGCAGAAGACACACAGAGAGATCTTGAATTATTTGTAAGTTAGACTTTTGGTAAGAATGACATCTTTAACCTTTACACAATGGTTGGATAATATTTGAACTGAAATAAACAAGAATTTAATCATTGTGAAAGTGTAAGTTGAATGAAGCACTACATGAAAAAAAAGTGCTGGGCCACCAATGAAAAGAGAGCTTGTGAGGTTGTGGAAGTAAAACAAAATTGGAAATAAATCAGGCCTAAAATTGCACCACAAGTTGCACAAGCTGTAGATGAGGAAAGGTTGCCTACACTGTTATAAATGCGCTCGTGACTGTTTTGTATCAGCAAAAGAAATCAGAAAACAAAGAGCAGCCTCAGAATAATTTAAATTAATTGATTAAATGTACCCTCTTACAAACACAAATAGAAACTATTTTCAGGTCTCACATGAGTCAAGTTTGGCCAGTGTTAGCCACAGAGATTTTGTCGGTTCTGGTTCATCCTACTTCTCCCATTGTACGGCTAAACATCCTGATTTATACTGACACTGAAAGGCTTGTTCCTCCAAACAGATGCAGTAAAAACAATGCATGTGGTTAACAAGCCACAAATATCAAACAGAGGGCGAATATGGCAGCAGCCAGTAAATCAGTATGAAAAGCTGTATGCCATAAATTCATTTACCTCCAATATCCTATCTTTAATGCACAAAAACTAAGGATCTTATGAACGAAGAGCCATATGCTTTATAATTGATCAAACACAGACAATAAAAGAAGCAGTTACCATTTGACCAGTCAGTTCTGCTGTTGTTCCTGCCCTGAGGAGGAGATTTGGTGTATTGAATCTGAGCATCCCCCTCATTCTCCTCCACCACATGGCAAACACCGTTCCTATCCTCCATCGCCTCGGGGGTCACCATGTCCTAAAGGACAGAAGACAGCATCTGAGACCGACTTCACCGACAGTTCAGGTCATTTTAAATGAAAAAAGTAAACTGCAATTTTAAAAGTTCCTCTGGCTCATGTGATGGTAGTGTCATCCGTGATTGTGCAATATCACAAAAACAATAGTCACAAAGAAACTTGAGGTTGTGGCCTCAAGTCTGAATAGCATTGAGAAACACACACTGATAAATGGGGAGGCGAAAACTGTTTGGTAAGCCTGTGGAAGGCCTTTGTGAGGAAGCACATCACGATAAGCGCTAAAATACAGGAATGCATTTCTTTATTCAGGTCCGAGCACGTGATTCCCAACCAGGAGCAGCTCCCAGGGGGTACACACAAAATTAAATGTACTGAAACATTTAGCTACTATAACCTTTGAGCTGGATGTAAATATAAAAAAACATAATAAATGTGCTTTAAGCATGAATAAACTGAAATAGTTAGCCAGCACTTAATTGTCACAGTTGTCACAAATGCAATACATAGTCCTCCAACACAGAGAAATAGTGCAAATCAGCCACTTTTTTAGGTACACCTGTTCAACTCATCAACATAAATATCTAATCAGTCAGTCAAAGGAGAGCAACTCGATGCATTTAGGTATGCAGACATGGTCACGGTGACCTGCTGAAGTAAAAATTAAGCCTCAGAATGAAGATGATTTAAGTCTCTTTGAACGTGGCATAATTGGCGCCAGACACCCTGGTCTGATAAACTGCTGACCTACTGGGATTTTCACACACAATGATCTCTAGGGTTTACAGAGAATGCTCTGAAAAAGAGAAAATAGTTCTCTGTGTGAAAATGCCTTGTTGACGCCTGTGATTAAAGGAGAATGCCCACACTGCTTAAAGATGATAGGAAGGCAATGGTACAGTAACTCAAATAACCACTCATTACAACCAAGGTACACAGAAAGCATGGATCCACCCTGCTTTATATCAGCAGTTCAGACTGCTGCTGGTGGTATAAATTTATTGGATCACTTTGCCCTTTAGTATTAAGTGAGTCACAGTTTAAATGCCTCAGTTTATCTGAGTAATGTAGTAATGTATAACCATTTACTGATGGCTGCTTTCAGCAGGAGAACACACCTTGTCATAAACTCAAAAAGCTCAGATCATCTCACACTAGTTTCTTGAACATTACAGTGAGTGCTTCGCCAGATCTCAGATAGCACCTTTGAGATTTGCATCGTGGAAGTCCAGCTGACAAATCTGCAGCAAATGTGTGATGCTATCATGTCAATACGGATTGTAATCTCCGAGGAATGCTTGTGGCACCTTGTTGAATCTATGCCACAAAGAATTAAGGCAGCTCTAAAGGCAAAAGGGGACAAAAGTTAGTGCTAGCAAACAATACCTGATGAAGTGGCCAGTGAGCATCTATACTAGGCTATATAGCCAGCCTATAAGGTAATTATCATTGTATCTTATATTAGTTCCTGCACTCCATGAATGCCTACATCTTTGCACCACATGAATAACATTTGCTACAACTGTCTGACCTGCTGCTTTGAATATGTACAGGCTATCTGCATGTATAGCTCATGTCTCTCCTAAATACTGTAGTATTCTGTAAGTAAACTGATAAAAACTAGACCCAGAGTCAAACTGCGGCCAGTAATTTAAAAAAGGCTTGGAAGCTTCCAGCCTCTGTCCACCCCCGGAACAAAGTACGAATGCAAACATTTTGTCATTTATTTATAAGAGCATTGCAGTTTGTGCTGCTGAGACGAACTGAAAGGATGTTAGGTAGAAAAGAAAAGAAACTTCAGAAACCCATCAGATGAACCTTTATCACTCAGAAACACATTTACTGTTAACTGCAAGAAGCCTGAAACCCTGCAGGAAACTAGAGGACTTCTGCTTTCAGGATCCTGGGCCTTGACTGCTGGGTAATTGTGATACAGTATCTGCCCACAAAGGCAGAACGAGTGAGTGGCACTCTCTTAATGAAAAGATTAAGTTTACAGGAAGAAGCTTTTGAGAATGAACACTTTAGTGATTATTTTAGCGTTTTATCAGTATTGTCTTTGCAGCCAAATATGTAAAATGTTTTGTTTTTTCATTTCACAATAGCAAGACTCTAATTAAAGAGGATATGAAGCATGTTCAGGGATGACACTGGACCTCAATCAGGACTCTCTTCAGCACATACACAGACTGTCAAATAAAAAGAAAGCAGATAAACTTAAATGTTATTGGCCAGCTTTCTCTCGCTGCCACTAGAGACACATTTTAGGAGGGAAGTGTGAAATCAAGGAATCTGTCTTTTAAAGTCTAACCTCTCTCTTACCTCTCTCTTACTTAATTTATTTACTTTCATTTTCATTTCTTTGCTTGTTAATAAAGTGTAGCTGGCACGTAGGCAGTTTATCACTGTCTACTTATCATGCACCTGCTAATGAGGAGAAAAAAAAAATACAGTTCCCACACGTGCATGCAAATTTCTTTGCACACGCTGACTATTCAGTTTTTTTTTCACTACTACTCAGAGGGCTCTCTCAGTAAACTTTTTATGTCCGGTTTGCAAACTACACATCCTTTATTTCTCTCTTCTTAAACTAACTGTTACGTCTCGCCATCCTCATGGTAAACTAAAGCCTCTACAATGACAACAGTTAAATATTTTTGCACTTACACATTTCAAAAGCTCCTTCATAAGTTGTCTTTTTATGACAGCTGTATATGTGAGAGCCACTGAAAGCCCAAACCAACATTTTTATCCTACCTTAACTTTAGCTGAAATGCCATCTCACCACCAAGACTGTCATCTTTGTATTCCCTTTGCCCTTCTTATCATGGTCCTTATTTCCAGAGAAAATAACCACCTTATAGTCCTTCCCCTGAAGGACTCAAACAGCACGGTAGTGTATGCGTCTTTCGCAAACAAATGTGTCGCAGCTTCTCTCTCTCTCGCTCTCTCTCTCTCTCTCTCTCTCTCTCTCGCTCTCTCTCTCTCTCTCTGTTTCTCTCTCGTGATTAAGATCAGCACAACCTCATGACTGCAGGAATGTGGTTTGCGTGGTGTTCAACTCAACATGCCAACACAAGCAGTGGGCTCATCTGTCATACCTACAGGGACTTGAGAAAAACTCTGACCTTAATTTGTTCTGAGGCTTTTTATATTTTGTAGGTTTGAGATACAGAATAAAAAATGTTGCAATTTTATGAATATTTACAAAGGGGGCTTTTTTTGGATTGTTTTTTATCTTGCGTGAAGCTACAACATCAGAAAGAATGTTGCACATTAACTCATAAGGTCCAAGGGCATACTGTGAGCCAGTATTGATTGACATGAATATGAAGATGTAAAAAATAAATCCCCAGATCAATGCATGCATAAATTGATGTAGACACTGTAGCCAAATGGCACAGAACAGAGAAAGTTCAAAGCTAAATACAGTTCCAAAAATACATAAACGTTAAGAGGTGCCATAAATCATGCATGCAGCCACAGCAGCCTGTGCATTAGTAGTTTTTAATATTTTAACTTTAAACTTAGCAGCAGTTCCCTTAAAATGTAAAACACCATATTGCACATGCTCACAGGACTGCCATGTCATTCATATTTTTGACAGTTTTAATAGCTAAACTTGCAATGAGCAGCTGCACTATGGCCTCGAATATAAAGAAAGGAAGAGGTATAATGTGCATTCGCACTTAAATGGGGATGTTGCATTAATGACATGTATCTTAAGCACTGGATTCCCCTCCTCTTTTGCAATAAATAGCACCTCTTTCATTGTAAATTTTAGTATTGTATCTGCATCTAAAGCATGCAACTTTCTGCTGAGCTGAGTCTTGCAGCTTAAGTAAATCAAATTTCTACAGCTGATTTAGCTTTTTTGTTGTTGTCATCTTTGTTGCTCCTATTAACTTCTTCCTGTTTTATATCCCTGTGCAGCACACTGAAATACTGTGGGTGACTGGTGTTTGTGCTGTTTCTGCCACAGTGTGGATCAAAATGGTCACTGCATTCAATCTATTGCATGTTCCTAGCTTTGAATGGACATTCGGAATTTAAGCAGACAAATTAATTAGAATTTAAAAATAAATACATATATTTACACACCAAAACATTTAACTAGGCAAAAATATTCTGCGTAACTGTGTAATCATTGAAATCGTCGTATGTGCATACAAGCTTCCCTGTAAACAATATAAAATACCAGCAGAACTACGAGGCAACATTATAATTTATAAAATTACCAAATAAATAAAAAACGAGATAATAAAACCAACTGCATAATTTAATCACATTGAATACATATAATTATATAGTAATACTTTGCACGAAGTTTATAATTACTTAAGATAAAAAAATAGAGTTATGCTCTTATATTTTGATGGGTGTCTTGGTCATGTGACAGCCCGCCTTTGTCATATGATTTGCTAGGGAGACCTTTCCGTTCAAGATGTGACTGTCGATAAGCGGGGAGAGCCTTTCACCCATACATTTCTCTTTGTTTCTGTTTGGATTGATTTATTTGTGTCTGTCAGAGTGAGGAAGAAGAACAAGTCTGAGGAGGAAGAGTCAGCATGGCAGCAGGAAGTCGGCTCGCTGCGCTTTGGTTACTGCTCTCTGTTGTGGCGCCTTCATGCGTTTGCACCGTCGCCCCTCAGCAGGTACAGTTATCGATTATTAACCACTTATTAGGTTATAACAGCATGCTGAAGTCGTGCAGTGTGTGCGGAGGTAGAGGAGCTGGTGGCGGTTTAGCTGACGCTGGTTAGAGTGAAAATTATTTTTAAAAAGTAAAGTTAAGCGAGTTTTTTTGTTTGTCTTGCTATAAAAGGCTCTTTGTTATTTTGTCCATAACTTGCATAACTTGAGGGATTTCTAAGGTAAATAAAGTATTTTCTTAGGTAACCTTTGTAGTTTTGCAGTTGAGATTTGGGCATAAAATCATTTCCTGAACTAAAATCAAGATTACCTGATAACACATGAAACATGCTGAAGATGATTCTGCCCTAACTGGTTTTGCTTATAACTATATCACAGATATCCCTTCCCTCTGTTTTTCTACACGTCCTCTCTTTAACCTGCCCTCCTCCCTGCTTTTCAGCTCGACCCTGTGGTGTTTGAGGAGCAGCTGCTCTGGGTGAGCGGAGCCCAGGGGCAGGTGAACACCTACAGGATCCCGCTGCTCACCTTCACCCCCAAAGGAAGCCTGCTGGCTTTCGCAGAAGCCAGGAAGAGTTCTTCTTCTGACATGGGAGCCAAATTCATTGCAATGCGGCGCTCCACAGACAAAGGCAAGACTACAAGAACTCTGAGTCAAAGGAACATGCAAACAGCCTGCACACGCGCATGAGTGTCATAAAGTCAGCAGTCAGCAGTTTCATGTCAGATGTGCAAAGTTTCATATTTAAGAGGGTTTTATTGTTTCTGAATGAACATCAGGGGAGTTATTTCATCAGTAGCCTCAGCCAGTATTTGGAGCAGATATTTGGTTTTACTTATATTTACAAAATTATGTCACATGTGTCACACTTTTAGCTGTGACATGAATTCTACTGACTGAGCCTCAAACTAAAACTTAAAATCTCAGTTTTAAGGGAAAAAAACTGAATCAGCAGCAAAAATAGACCAAAAAAATAAAATCAAAAAATATAACACAACTGTTCCATGAGTGGCAAGTTAAATCACAGAACATAAAATATGAAGTCAAATTAAAGTATTTGCTCCAATGGAGATCTCAGGGTTTTGCCTGCTTCATCTCCTCCTCACCTCCTCCTCTGTCGTCTCTCCAGGAGCCACTTGGTCCCCGACCTCCTTTATTGTTGACGATGGTACGAAGCCGGACGGCCTGAACTTGGGTTCTGTTGTGGTGGACGAGGAAGTGGGCTCAGTGATTCTGATCTACGACGTCTGCTTCTACCTCAACCACTGCAGCCCAGCCAGCATCATGATGGTGGAGAGCCTGAACGACGGCCTTAGCTGGAGCCCGCCCAGAAACCTCTCGGTTATGCTCGGCGTGAAGAGCTTCATTCCCGGGCCGGGCCTCGGCCTCCAGGTGAGAGGGAGTGATGTGACGCTGAGGTGAGAGAACCCTTCAGGCTATAAAAGGAGCTAAAATATGAATTAAAAGAGTCACAATTAAAGGTGTCAAAGGGAGAATTAACTGGCTGATTCCTGCGTGGCTTTGATGTAGGCTTTGATGATCATCTTACCTCATGCAGCTTTGTTCCACCTCGGTAAATATGCATAATTTTGCATGTGCAAACTCAATGCATTGGTTTGGCAGTAAAAATGTTGTTTTAGTTCCTGTGTGGAAGAACAGTTGGCCTGCACTGTTTTGTTGTCTGGACACTGTGTGTATAAAGCTGCACTTCTCCAAGTTCAGCGTCACCGTTTTGCAATGTAAAAAACATGCCAGCTTTAACAAAAGGAACTGATGGGATGGTTTGGAACTGGCTCTCGATTCCTTTTTTAATTCTGTCCAAATTAAAGAAGTGAGAGTGGGGATAGTTTTAGCTTCCAGACAGAAAATGGTCAGTATAAATGAAAGTACAGCAGTTTGGCACAACACTCTATAAATCCCTCATGGAGCGTTACTTCATTAAAATGGACTTGCTTTTGATGCCATTTCTCAGCCTTTCTCAAGTGCTTTTTTTGTTTTTTCTTGTTCAAATAACCTGTTTCCATAGTGCAGGCACATTAGGTTAAAAAAAGTGCCAACATGCGCAGTTCAACATGCACTCATGACCAAATTTAAAAACCTCAGCCAGTGTTTCCACGAGAAACAGCCATCACAAGCTGACAAATGCTCCTGTTTTGTTTTGTTTTGTTTTGAAAATGATGAGGTATTTGTACTTTTTTTTGTGTTTATTTCAGATAGGACAGGAGAGAGAAATCAGGACAGCTGGCAGAAAGAGCAGGCAGAAGACATGCATTAAATGGCTTATGTAATAGTCTTATGACATGTGGTTTACCTGCTCAACCCAGTGAGCTTTAAAAGCACCCTCTTTGAACTTAACTTGAGTAATCCTCAACTTTTATAGCTATAGAGGGAAAAGAATCTACTTTTTGTTTTACTGCTCTTTTTTGCTGCACTTTAAACTTTAACTTCCTGTATCAAAATACCAATTTCTGATTAGTTTATATCAATATTTTTAAGTAGACAGATTTAAACTTACCACTTGATGATTTTTAACATTTTCCACAGTCAAAGCATAGTTAAAAAACTGTCCAATCACCTGACCCGGCACCTAACGAAGGAAGCAACATTTGATGACCGCAGGAGAGCAAAAGAGAAAAAAATAACAACAAACAATATGCATAATAAAAAACAGCTTCATTAAGTCGTTACTTTGCAGATTAAAGCCTCTTCACAGCTCCGAGAAGACTAGTCAACACAGCCTGTGTTGGTGCAGAGGCGTTAAGATTTTACACACAAAGTATTTAATCACTTTGTCAAATATGGTGCATTGTTATTGATTAAAGTACCAAACCGTGCAGTAACGTGTAGATAGAACAGCCCCTGTCTTGATCAGGTACAGCATAATTACATGGCTCATTTTGCACTTTGTTAGCATAATAAGTCCTATTACTTTTAATTGTTTTACTTCCACTGCTGGGGCATTCAACTTCTCCCACTTCAGTTAAGTTTGTCTTGTGCTCCTACTTTTTATTTTCCTGTTTTTATTTATTAAAGTCACACATATTATAGGTTTTGTATTATTACCTGATACTGACATGTTGTCATGACAAATGCATCAGTGTTGGTTCATAAAACTGTCAAAAAAAGGTGCATATTGTAAAATAGTAAAAAGTAACAACAGCATAATTTTGTGAATTACATTTTTTCTTGATCTGAGCTGTTGTGGTAATTATATTGTAATTATACAGTGCTGCCTCTTCAATATACTGGCGTCTTGTCCAGTCTTGTCTAGCTGAGATAGGCTTCAGCAACCCCGCAGCCCTGAAATGGATAAGCGGTTAAGGAAGGAAATGGATCAATGATTATATTCCCCAGCTTTGCTCCTGAACTATTTTTTATCTCTTTTGGACCACAGAAGCGCTACAATCCTGCAAAGGGAAGGTTGGTGGTTTGTGGTCACGGGACGCTGGAGGGGGACGGTGTTTTCTGCATCCTGAGCGACGACCACGGTGATACCTGGTATAACGGAGCAGCGCTGAAAAG
>VUQK01038274.1:9447-19728 GCA_015106715.1 Bujurquina vittata | reverse complement strand
CTCCGTGCAGCCCCAGCATGAACTTGACGCTCCACCCGTGTGTGCTAACATCAGGCCAATTGTTACTGTAGGAGCCGTCTAATAATTTGATCTCCAATCTGTATCAGTTGTCACAATACAATGCATGTTTTGTTGCCTTAGTAACATTTTCAGTTAGATGCTTTGATGCTGCTCGCTTTGATGTTGAAGGGAATATAGCAGTTGCAATTCGGTGGAGATGTTAGTTTTAGAGGGCAGCACTAGGCAAAGGAGCACACAGTTTTTCTACTGTGTGACTATGTATGAAGAATGTTAATAAAATCCTAAAATCCAGGAGGCTTCTACTGTCATGCGTGTTGGAATACAGTGGACCTAAGAGATGAGCCTGCGTGCCCAGAAGCGGCCAGAGGTGTTCCAGAGGTGAAACCTGCCACTACAGTATTTATGATGTAATTGCCACATGATTTTGAATAAACCTTTTAAAAAAGGAACTGTCAATAACACCAGAGGAGCAAAACATCAGCTACTGGTAAATAAAGCAGTAACCGGAGTCTGTAGAATCAGACTGACCAACCTCTGGACAACCTAGAACTGTACAAGATCAACAGAACCCTAAGAGCCTTCATCCGGAACTCAATGGGAATGTGGAAAACAACACTAGAACAACAACTTCAAGCCAACTGCTCAAGACACCATCAAGTGTGGGATTTACTAAGGCGATGCTCTGTCCCCACTGCCTGAATCCCCTCAGCCAGATCATTAACAAGGCTGGCTATGGATACCAACTACCAAATGGAGCAAACATTAGTCACCTAAAGTCATATTCCAGGAGTGAACAAGAGGGGAACTGAGAGGAATGCACTACCCAAAGGCAAGATTGCAGACGTTGAGGACAAGTACCTACAAATAATAAGTCGGATTTGTTTCCTGTGGGTGTTGGAGTCCGTCAGGGCTGCCCTTTGTCACCGATGCTGTTCATAATTTTTATGGACAGAATTTCTAGGCATAGCCAGGTGGCGGAAGGCTTCTTCCTTGGTGGCCTCAGGGTCTCGTCTCTGCTTTTTGCGGATGACGCGGTCACGTTGGCGTCATCAAGTGGTGGCCTGCAGCCGAGTGTGAAGCGGCTGGCATGAGAATCAGCACCTCTAAGTCTGAGGCCATGGTCCTCAGCCGGAAAAAGGTGGACTGCACTCTCCGGCTCAGGGACGATTTTTTTCTCCAAGTGAAGGAGTTCAAGTATCTCGGGGTCTTATTCACGAGTGATGGGAGAAGGGAGCGGAAGATCGACAGATGGATCGGGGCTGTCTCGGCAGTAATGCGGACCCTGCACCGGTCTGTCGTGGTGAAGAGAAAGCTGAGTGTAAAAGCGAAGCCGTCGATTTACCAGCCGATCTACGTTCCCACCCTCACTTATGGTCACGAGCTTTGGGTAGTGACCGAAAGAATAAGATCGCGAATACAAGCGGCGGAAATGAGTTTCCGGGGGGTGGCTGGCCTCTCCCTTAGAGATAGGGTGAGGAGTGTGGCCATCCAGGAGGGGCTCAGAGTAGAGCCGCTGCTCCTCCACATCGAGAGGAGCCAGTTGAGGTGGCTCGAGCATCTGATTAGGATGCCTCCTGGCAGCCTCTTGGGTGAGGTGTCCCGGGCATGTCCCACTAGGAGGAGGCCACGGGGTAGACTCGCTCGAGAGATTATATCTCATGGCTGGCCTGGGAACGCCTTGGGGTCCCTCCTGATGAGCTGGTGGAGGTGGCTGGAGAGAGGGAAGTCCTGACTTCTCTGCTTAGGCTGCTGCCACAGGTCCAAATGAGCACATTTTCAGGGCTTTTTAATATCTATCTGGGCAAATCCATGTAGGGCTGCCATAGAAACTGTGGACGAACCCGTATGGGGCCCATAATGTTTGCCCTTACTTATCCTATATGGGGCCCACCTATGTGTGCTGGCTGGGAAGAAACAAATCCATACATTTTGATAATCCAGTGATAGCTGGCTAATTTGATCAGTTGTGGCTAAACTACAGCATAAAATGTAATCTTCTTGTTTTTCTGTCAGTTTGTGTCTGAGCTGTGTTCACCATCTCAGAAATGGCTGTTTAGTTACTGTCCTTTAATTGCAATGAGTAAAGACCAGAAAGTCCAGATCCACCACCACTTGAAATGTAGGGATGAGTCACGCTCTTGCTTTTGCCTGAATGAGCTAGTGACATTAAAAAATATAGCACATCTAATTTATTTTGAAATTCTGTGGAGGAGTTTTCCTCTCATTAAAGCACTCATAATAACTTCATTTGTCTTACATGCAGCTATAATTGTTTTGGGGAAAGGTCATGCTTTGTATCTGCAGTGTTTGTTATATTTAGATGCCTACAGTAGGAATGAAGGGTTAGTATATTCCTTTGGGAGTAATTACACTAGCAGATTCCTGATACAGTCAATTATTATTATTATTATTATTATTTCTTACATAGAATAGTTCTTTTGTATTTGAAAAATAGCTTTCATTTCTGCAAATTGGTGTTAAATGATTTCTTTTCACTGTTAATCATTTATGATCTACATTTGCATTAAAGCATTCTAGGCTAGCATATTTCTAAACTAGAAGATGTTACTATTCAAATAAAGTTCATTATATTTGTTTTGGCCACACAGTTCTTCTGTTATAATATTTACATTTGGGTATGCCATACTCAAGAAATGCATCTACCCAATATGATGTGAATCTAAGCCTAACCATCGACAGGTCAGTGGTAACTGGGTGGATTTTAGGAGGTTAAGAAAGAGTTTTTGTTTTCTTTGGTTTTTTTACATTAACCTAGACTTTATTTGAGATTGATTTTTGTAATTAAACCCTTTTCTGAATGTCTAATCTCTGTCACTTTGGAAGCTCAATGCTTGTGATCTTTGAAACCTTTCCACATACTGTATGCAAATGTTCCAACTCCCACTGAGCAGAGAAGAGAGGGGAAATTACAAGGAAGCTTTCATGAAAGAAATTGAAATATCTGAAATTGTAGCGTCTGAACAGTGTGGTATTTAGTGCAAGCACTGAAAAGCTTTTCGTGATAATGCTTTAATGTTGGTCTGCATGTTCTGCACGTTGTGCCTGCGAGGGACATGGCAGCTCGGTAAACAGAGCAGAACACCTCCAGATGACTGCATGTGGGCTTGATGCAGTTTGTGTTTGTGGATGTGTTTTGGCCGTTAAGGTGAATCTTTGATGAATTGTTTTAGGTTTCTCACCCAGTTCTCCAGATTCTACAGCCTTGACTCAGTCATTGTACCTAAAAATAACCTTTATTTTATTTTATTTTATGCAGTTTATCTAGTTCTTATACAGTTAATGCACAAACAGTTTATTTCTATTGCTAAATTCCAACCCTTGTCCCTATTTGGGCTTTTACATTCACAATATACAAAAAAGATTTTACAGCATTCAAATATATAAAACCACAACAGAGTATAAATATTATAAAACAAGAGATACACAAACTAAGAAGAAATACACAAGTAGAGTGTATGAAAGATTAAATTGAGATGAATTCTAAAATTTTGAATAATTGTGAAAATGGTATAAAATAATTCTGTAGTAATTGTAATTCACTAGAAGCGCTGATTTCATTTTAACCAGCTTTTGACCTTTACTGCTAAAGATTGAATATTTGTATTCAATTTGATTTCAGCTGTTCCAAAGGACATCTGGGCAGTTTCTCTTGGTTATAGATATGCAATCAGTTGGATGCAATTCTTCCAGCACCACAGGGATAGGGACCATGCTCTCAGTGGCAAATCTCGAGGAGGTGGTGTCTGTATTTACATCAATAACAACTGGTGTACAAACACTAAAATTGTCACGAGGCACTGTTTGGAGGATTTAGAATGTCTGACAGTGAGATATTGACATTTTTACTTGTCAAGGGCTGCCACAGCCAACCAGCAGATCAACCTTGGGGAATATGCCGAGTCTGTGACAGGATATATAAAAAAGTGTGTGGGAGATGTGACTGTCATCAAAAACATCACCACACGTGCCAACCAAAAACCCTGGCTTACAGTACCAGTGAGGTGCACGCACTTTTAAAAACGTGCGGTGCTGCCTTTAAATCTGGGGACAAAGATGCTCTTAGGAATGCCAGAGCGAACCTGAAACAGGGCTTAAAAGCAGCAAAGCGTGCTTATGGACAGAAAATTCACAGCCATTTCACTGACTCGAAAGACACCAGGCGCTTGTAGCAAGGGATTCAAACCATCACAGACTGCAGGTCCACACCACCTACACTCAGCAATGACAACATTGACTTCTTCAACACATACTGTACTTCAGCCGGTTTGTGGAAATGAATGCCACCACAGTATCAAAAGCCCCTGTTAGTCTGGATGAAGAAATACTCTGTCTTGACCTAGTTGATGTCCAGAGAACTTTACACAGAGTCAATCCAAGGAAAACGGCAGGTCCTGACAACATATCAGGGCATGTACTCAGGAAATGTGATGACCAGCTGACAAATGTTCTTACAGACATCTATAATATCTCCCTGAGACAAGCTATTGTGCCTCCATGCTTCAAAATCACCACTATTATACCACTGCCAAAGAAGTCACCAGCACTGACACTTAATGACTACCGTCCTATTGCCCTGACCCCATCACGATGAAGTGTTTTGAAAAACTGGTAAGAGACCACATTACATCTAAGCTCCCTGCAGCATTCGAAAAGCTTCAATTTGTATACCGCCCTAACCGCTTCACCAATGATGCCATATCAGCAGCGCTACACCTGAGTCTGGACCATCTGGAGAATAAGAACAGTTATGTGTGGATGTTCTTTATTGACTTCAGCACAGCTTTTAATAGAGTAATCCCTCAGCACCTGGTGAGAAAGCCTGGACCACTAGGCATTGATACCTCACTGTGTAACTGGCTATTGGACTTCCTCAACGACAGACCCCAGACAGTAAAAGTTGGAAATAACACCTCTCTGAGTACTATCATGAGCACAGGGGTTCCTCAGGGCTGTGTCTTGAGTCCTCAGTTGTTTACTCTGATGACGCATGACTGCTGTGCCAAATTTAATTCGAACCATATCATCAAGTCCACGAATGACACAACAGAGGTGGGCCTCATCAGCAATGATGATGACTCTGCCTATGGAGAGGAAGTTAAGCAACTCCACGTTGGTGGGAAAATAACAACCTGTCACTGAATGTCAACAAAACAAAGTAAATCAAGAGGAAACACACGACACACGCTCCGCTTACAATCCATATAAACATTGTGGAGTCAGAAGCACTAAGTTTGTGGGGGTACACCTCACAAACGACCTGACATGGACTACACATGGACGGATGAGAAAAGCAGACCTTCCCTCTACGATCCTCACAACTTTCTACAAAGGTGCTATAGAGAACATTCTTACCTGCAGTCTTCCAGTCTGGTATGGAAATTGTTCAGTTTCAGACAAGAAACCCCTTCAGAAAGTAGTGAGGACTGCGGAAAAGATCATGAGAACCTCTCTACCGTCCATACAAGATCTCTACCAGTCGCGCTGCCTCAGGAGAGCCACCAAGATAATCAGTGAGCCCACACACCCGGCGTGTGGACTGTTCTGTCTCTTGCCCTCTGGCAAACGCTACTGCAGCTTGCGATGCAGGACTGCCAGACTCAGCAAAAGCTTTTTTCCACAAGCCATTTGACTACTCAACTTATTATATTAATGCACACAACATACCTGCTCACACTTAAAGATTCTCTTTTTACAGACGTTCTACCCACATACACATATTTATTGAGATTTAAATACACTGTGCTGCTATTTATTTTTCTATTATAGTCTGTGCAATAACTACTATCCAGTGTATTTTTATATTTTAATTTTTTTGTGCAATAATTTGAATGCCACAATTTTTTTTTTACGTATTTATTATTACATGTACTTCATCACTGTTAATAATGCGATTTTTTTCCAATTAGTGCGTAACTGGCTTTTCTTAATGTATACTTTGTCTCTTAATGTTCCTCTATTAAATGTATATTTTGTCTTTTATATGCTCCTTTTTGCGCATTGGAGCTTGGGAAACACAATCTCATTCAGCTGTGCACTCCCAGTTGTATGGTCTGAATGACAATAAAGTTCACTTTGACTTTGATCGTAGTGTGTTGATGATTATGAGAGTAGCATTTAGCCAGTCTAGTAGGCAGTGACAAGTCTTGCAAAAGTCTTTGAGGTTATGAATAATATACAAATTAAATTTTAAAAAGTTTGTAAATATTGTCTTTAAAAACTTTTCTTTATCTTTTATATTTTTACATGAGCTTTTTTTCATATTGATGTTACTGTTTCACATTAACATCCAAATGTGAAATATTTGAAAACACAAGAAGATGGCGCATGCAAGTTAAAAACAGAAATAAAGGTTTATAAAAATAACTGAGGCACTGATTATGTTAATTCCTTAGTTCCAAAAGATCAGGTTTCCTTGGTTCCACTGAAGCACAAGATCACACTCAAGTGAATTAGATACGTGTTCAAGTAAGCAAAAAAAATGCAAGGATCACTTTAAAAACACATCAGATCTCAATAAAGAAAAAATCATGCTGAATATCTACTGGATGTCCTCCCAGATCTGGACCAGTGCATCACTGAGCTTCTGGACAGTCTGAGGTGCAACTGTCAGATGGACTGAAGAATAATGTCCCAGAGGTGTTCTGTTGTCAGGCGTCCTGGGGCCAGTCAGTGGTATCAATTCCGCCATCCTCCAGCAACTGCCTGCATACTCTCGCCATATGAAGCCAGGCATTGTCGTGCACCAGCACGAACCCAGGACAATGGATCCAAGGATTCCATCTTTTCATGAATGCCACGTGCTTAAGGTGAACCTTCTCTCATCTGTGACAACTACAGTGCGCCAGTGGTGGACACGCCAATTCTGGTATTCTATTGTAAATGCCAATCAGGCCCCACAATGCCAAGCAGTCAGCACAGGGTCCACTAGAGGACGTCATGCCTTCAGGCCACCCTCATGAAATCTGATTGACTGGTTGGTCAGAGACATTCAGAGCAATGATTTACTGTTTGTCATTTTGTAACTCTGGCAGTGCTCATCCTTTTCCTCCTTGCACAAAGGAGCAGAATAGGTCAAGAACCTTCTGCGACCCTGTCCAGCTGTTCAGGAGTAACTGCCTGTCACCTGGAATCTCCTCCATTCTCTTGAGGCTGTCCCGGGAGACCCAGCAAACCTTCTGGCAATGCCACGTATTGATGTGCCATCCTGGACGGGTTGGACTTTCTGTGCAACATCTGTAGGGTCCAGGTATGGCCTCATGCTACCAGAGGTGACACTGACCCAAGCCAAATGCAAAACTAGTGAATAAACAGTCAGAAAAGATGAGGAGTAAAAAAATCAGTGGCCTTCACCTGTAAAACCATTCCTTTTTGGGGGTTGTCTCCTTCTTGCCCCTCTAATGTTAATTTCATTACCACCAAACAGCTGAACAACCCCCTCTGCTACTTGCCTGACCGGATCAGTATCACAGAAGTGTAACTTGACTTGATGCTGATTAAAAACAGTTTTCATTTTTTTGAGCAATATATTGTCTTATACTAGTACAAAAATAGCAGAGAAAATATGTGTAACAGCTAAAGATGGTCAGTGCCTGCCCCGTCTTTTTATATTAAAGAAACACACAGAGCTTTAAAGCAGGTGGACCCCTCCACTGCAAATGGACTCTGACTGCTCATACTGCAGGCCCAGTGCTTGTGAAATATAACATTCCAAGACAAAATAGTTTTCTCAATTTCAGTTTTGTGATTTTTGTAAACTTTCTTCTGCATTAAAAGCATAATGCCTTTGAGAAGCATCTTGCCTAAACGGATCACAATTTTTCCAAAAGAACTGAATTCTGCCTTTTGATGTTAGGGTGCAGGTGGTGGAAACACATAAGGCAGTGACGTGTCTCGACGCTAAAGCTACTTGCATTTAGAAGTACTGTGTTTCCTCATTTTCAAGGACATTTTTTCCCCATCTGCAACAAGCTTCTCTTCAAATTTCTGGGTTACTAGCAGAGAACATTTGGCTAGGTTTCATGACACTGTGCACAGCATGTGAAAAAAAATAAATGCAAAATGTTGAATAAAATTCAGTGGAGGAGGTTGAAAAATCCTCCAGATGCCAATCCAGGAGTTGAATTTACCGTGACAGCTGCTGGGATAGGCATATGTTAGAGACTGGGTTGGTAAAAAGGTCATGGTCATATCCTACAGAGAACAAAAATCCAACCTGGAAGCTCCACTTGCAGAGCGGGCTGTTGGGAGCATGCCAAGTTCTTGTTTTCTCAATCAGCCCCTCAGTGCCTAAGCTCCAGATTTTTGGAAGAGTAAAAATCTGTCTTTCGTCAGTGAGGAGGGTGGAAACCACTGACCTCAGGCACAATGAGATGGGAGCTCTTGATTAAGTTCCTCTCTGATTTGAGAGTATAATTGAACATATTACAGATATCACACTTGTGCTATCGACAAGCTACTCTGTGAGGGCATGGTAATTTTTCCAACCACGCTCAGGACTCATTACAGTAGGAGAAATCAGGGCACTTGGTATTGATTATACAGCTCTTTTTAAAAAGCAACCACATTGCCTAACTGATCATCATCTCTAATCAGTTCAGTGGGGTTTATCATTAGTAAGTGGAAATATGCAAAATGAGAGTTTGTTTATGATGAACTACAAAATCCTATCAAGGGAAGAAAGGGAGAAACAAAGCCAATGTTGTTTCTATACTCAATGTTTTGGATCCAACAATTATGACGTGAAAAAGTAGAAAGTGATGCTGTTATCCTTTTGTTCAGTATGCAATTTGCAACTTGGTGACAACCTGTCTGCATTTAAAAATTGTAAAAACTTTTACCAGTCTGTCTGAGAGTGATTGCAGTCAGTCTGAGTTGGACCGCGGTTCTCTGGAGAGAGGGTGGCTCTCACCAGGTGACCGGTGCAATCATCATGTGATCAAAATTGGTCACCCTCTAGTTGAGGGAATTGTACACTCAAACATTGGGTGACCAGTTGGTCACCACAACTTGCAGTCGGTGGCCAAATGTGACAAAATTGAATACATGCACTGAGCAACCAGCAGTTTTTCTTAGCTGCAAGGAGGTTGTTGCCCTGCTTTTACTGTAGTGTGACTGAGGCATTAGTGTGCCTCAGTCACACTACAGTATCTATAAGTATCTATGAGCCATCCCGGCTTATAGATATAACATCAAATCACAACAACAGTCAACAGTCGAGACATTTTACTCTGTACGGTAAAGACCCTACAGGTATTCTAGAGAAAACCTCAACATTCAAATGACCCTCTATGAGCACTTTGTGACAGTAGAAAGGAAAAAAATACCCGGCAGAACCAGGTTCAGGGAGGGGCAGTCATCTGCTGTGACTGTTGGGGGGTGAGGGGAAAGAGAAAACAAAAAAGGGAAGAGTTAAAAAGACAGCATAAGAGACAGGACAAAACACAGAATTATGGGCTCGACATACGGGGAGCGACAAACGACAGCGGCAAATGGCCGTCCTTGCCACAACACATACTGACGGCACCATTACAAAACGCTCTCCGCTCTCATAGCGTTGCTGATGTGGAACATTTTTTAACTTTGTCGTGTGGCGTTGCTGCCCGTGTGTGCATGTCTACATGTACGAGCTTGAAATTTCACGTGCACGAATTTTGTCGGTCGCTTGGCTGGAGATGGGCAAGCGACTGTCGCCTCATCGCACGATTTCCATAGGAACTTACCAGAGAGGGAGAAATGTCGCTCCCCACGTGTCGAGCCCATAAGGGAGGGAGGGAACCACATTTAATAACACACTGCAGTGGTGTAGAAACAAAGTGAGCTGAGGAACCTTAGTTCTCCGTTAGTCGCTGTTAGTTCCTTGGGTCAGTACCATTTTGATTGGACATATTGGAATCTAGCACAGAGTTCCACAGTGGCCACAAAGGCAGAAGGAGTTTTGTAGTCTTGGCAACATTTTATCATGTAAATTCTATTTCTTACACCCCTCAAAAAGCATTTCCAAAAATGTTTCATTGGGATTAATATAGGACAGAATCAAAATTCAGACTGTATCAGTCGCTGCCCAAAACCAGAGAGACTTAATTTGTCGAGAGCCATTTTGTGAGGGCAGTGCCTATCAGTAAAGCTTTGAAGTGGCATGCTGATATGAGCATGCTAAAGTGTCGACATGCTAATGTGAGAGAAAAGTTTAAAGTGGAAAAAGATAAAAAAAAAAAAAAAGCGGCGGCACTGATCAAAACC
>VUQK01038273.1:0-11706 GCA_015106715.1 Bujurquina vittata | reverse complement strand
CTGACTGCTGGGATAGCCCCCCCCCCCCCGCCACCAATGTGCAGAAGAGGACAGACGGATGGACGCATCCAGACGACGTCTCCTTCAGGGAAGGCCTGCATACTCCAGCAGTCCGGGTGCTGGTGAACCTGCTGCAGTCCTGACGTCTGACCCGCTGAGAACATCTGGAGCATCAGGAATCAAACACAGTACAAAGCAGCCTCTGGACTGCTGAGCATCTGGAATTCTCTATCAGACAGAACGAGACCACATTCCTGTCCCAAAGTCCAGCAGCTGCTCTCCTCGGGTTCCAGATGTTCACAGACTGATGTTAAAGCAGAGGAAATGCTGCACAGGCAAAAACACGGTCCTGTTGGGGACGTGTTGCTGCCATCAAATTCAAAATGAGCTCAAGTTTACACATGTGATGTGTTTTATTGTGAATAAAGTGCAAATCACTGCACTCTGCTCTTAGTTACACTCAGAGTTGCAACACGTCTGGAATTGGGGCTGCAAGTAAATGACCTCAAAAAAGTCATTTTGTTTCATATAAATGTGAACTTTTAGAAGCACGATGGATTCTTTCTGATGCGTCTTCCATTTCACATTCTGGCAAAAGCCATCTTGGTGCTCCAGGTTTAGCAAAGGTTCTATATATTTCACAGTAGTGAGGCCGCCCGGGCCACACTTCCAGTTCATCCTAAAGGTGTTTGAAGTGAGTTGAACACTGCAGGTTCCTCCACACTAAAGTGGAGGAACCATCGAGGTGATTAAAGCAGGACAGCAAGCACACTGTTGCCTTAAATCTTGTATATGATGAAGCAACTAAACCAGGCGGCTTTGCACAAACCATGAAAAGACAAAAAAAAACAAGGCTGTCTATAAACTTTTGCCCTTAAAGTGCATTTTCAAACTGTGTTGTTGCTCTTTGCACTGGAACTATTTCTCAGCACAGGGTGAATCTGCTGTCTGCAGCTCTAATGGAAACTGGGTTCGGAAAAGTTATCTTTGGCACACCGCCCCCTGCTGGAGGAAAGTGGGCATGGCTCGCCTGTCGACCTGCTGACGCCTCATGCAGAGAACCGCTGCATTGACCTGCGCCCTGTCGTGGCTGTGACGGATGCAGCTGATCGCCCTCTGCTTACGAAACACGGCGTGCCGGGTGGCTGCAGACATCAGCGCCAGACTTTGCTGCAGAAGACAGAACGAAGCTTCGCTCCGTGTGGTTACTGCAATATAAACATGTCCTCTTCCTGTGAGTGTGGCCGTGCTGATCAGTGATGAACTGCAGAGTTTGTGGCCATGCTTGAGGTGTGTTTTAAATAATGCATGGTTTAAAAAGTGTAGACTCCACATATTTCACTGATATTTGTGTAAACTAGCTCTATTTTTTTTAAATATAATTTCTCACTGAGCGTACCTGGAGTAAAGGGGCTGATGGGACCCGTGTTGATGAAGCTGTGAGCTCCAGTACGTCCTCCAGCGGAGCCGCTGAGGGGGAGCTGATCCAGCACTCGAGCCCTCTCACCTGCACAGTCCAGCAGCTGCCTGCTGCTCTCACCCAGAGCCTGAAAGAAGGCAGGAAAGCACACACGAGGCCGGCTGACAGAAACACGCTTTACAGGTCATTTTGCAGACTGATTCATCCATAACTCGATTCTTATTCTAGTCTGAAAAACAGCCACAAAATTACAATAAAAGGTTAAAGTAAAAGTGACGTTTGCAGAAGTCTTTTTCAGTATTTCTGAAACTAGAAACCATGTCACATGATGTCGCAGTTGCTACGTGTGTTTTCTATGCCGTCTGTGGAGCCAACAGGCCAACGCTGGACAAATAATTCAAGACTTCCACGAGCAGCATCAGCTACACTCTGTTTAGCAGACATCACCTTGACAGCAATCTGAGATAAGATGCTGCCAAAGTATCATTTATCCACCCATCCGTCCAGTCAGAGGGCAGTTATGCCCATCCCAGCAATCATTAGGCCAAAGGCGGGGAGCACCCTGGTCATGTCCCAGTCTGTCACAGGGTGCAGAGACACCATTTAACCCAACAAGCACACGACTGGCCTGTGGGAGGAAGCTGCAGTAGCCCCGAGGAAAGCCATGCAGCTAATTCAGCTGTTAACTCGTCACAGTATATGAATGCAGCAGAGTATCAATAACCCTCGCTGGTCGCTGCACAACTGAGAGACTCACACCAGAACAGTCTGGGTGGATCCAGGAAGCTGCAGAAACTGATCAGGCGGGCCAACTGTCCCTTTAAATCCAGCACCAGCACATCTACAGTGGTGGTGAGGAAGAAGGTTAATGATACCTGTGCAGTGTTGTTTTTCTATGGTCTCTGTGAGGGCCCGACCAGCTCTCTCCTCTCCCACAGCAGCAAGCGATCGGCACCATCTCTCTCCTGCAAAGCAGCAGAGCTGTCAGGGTCTGAGATTAGTCAAATGATCCTGGGTGCTGCATTAAGCCTCAGGGATGTGCAAAGGTGCCAATCAATAGCGGAGGTCATAAAGAATTAATGCTCTATATAAACGTGAACGAGGCGTGCAGGAAGTTTGAGAACTATTGCGAGCACGTTTCTGCAGAGTTAAACCCTACAAGTATGTGAGCTGCCGTGCAGGAAAGACTGTGACGTGGATGTCAATGTAAGCTTGCCGTCTCAGCAGTGGACGGCCTCCTGGTTCTCCCCTCTGAGCTCCCCTGGTTGATGGTCAGACTGGTGCTGAGGCTGCTCAGCATCCTCTCCAGGTGACCTCGGCCCCTCGCCGGCTTCAGACCCTCCTCAGTCACTCTGCCCGCCTGCCTGCGCAGCTGGACCTCCACCTCCCGAACTCCGCGCATGGCCCCGGCACAACGCTCACGCATGCTGGCAGGCGGGAACGGGGCCACCGACGCCCTCCGGGATCCAGCGGGTAGCTAAAAATCAAAGTTAAATGCCTGAGTGCAGCACTCAGACCCTCCAGCACACTTTCACAGGACTCAATGCATGACATCAAAAACAAAACCACGTAAACAGGCTTTTAATAGAGAAAGTAAAAGAATAAAGATGCTTTCTGAGTCTTAAAGACATCTGATATGGTATTTGAAGTGGATCAGAGAGTTTGAGGCCCGCGATGGATAAGCTTGACAATCTCAGCATCTTTTAGCTCTTTTTAATAAACAAATAAAACCTGAAACTGTTTCACATTTAGGTGAAAATGGCCACAATGTGCTCATATGATAATGTTCCCTTTTCTGCTTCTTATTTTGTAAAAGATCATTAAAATGCTCGTCAGAACAGAGAGAGTGTAAACCCAGGCCAGCTGATCTTATCTGGAGCAATAAAGCTTTCAAATAAATCAGTGATAAAGACTGAAGCTCCTCATCCCGGCTTCCTCACACTCGTTTCTTTCTTTAATGGAGCTCATTGAGGAATTTCTGAAGGCTGAACAGATCCATTTAGATAGATTAAATCTCCTAAACTCTGAACTAAAAGCTTTCATTAACACTGAATTAGCGCGTGCTCACATTGCGCAGTCGGACCCTGGTGGTCTCACCATGGCAGCTGCAGTTTGGGGTCCTGATATCTTGTTTTTGCAGACGCAGTCACGACTCCTCCGCTGCTATCTCATCTCCGGCGGTGTCCCCCGCTGAGACGGCTCCTGCAGGCCGGCTGCGCGCAGCGGACCGCCCGGCTCGAGTCTGCCGGACCAGGCGCTCCGCCCGCCGAACGGAGCGGACCGTCCCGTCGCGCCAGGACGGCGGTCCGATGGTGACAGAGGCGAGGGGAACCGAGAGCAGCTGCATCCCTCCGCATGCAAATGTCGCTGCTGCAAAGCATCCAGACTTTGTGCCCATGGCGACAACACCTGAAGTAAGGAGAAACTGAGAGCTGCCTGCTGATTGGAGGAGGCAGTGTGACGCTGAACCCAGAGCTGCGCTGCTCCGTGTCTGCAGAGACACGGGAGCAGGTGGGGGAAGAACTCTAGAACTTTAACTTTATTTAGAGGTCAGGAACTTTTAAAGTGCATGTGCGTGTTATTAATATCGAATTTAACTGGTGACCACTGAAATTAAAATTGAACTTAGTGCTCCAAATTGCTCAAATAAAGGCCTTAAAAATGCATTAAAAACACACAAACATCAGAAATGACTTTCCGGCAGGACACCAGGTAAGTGAGCACAGCGCCCACTAGAGGACGTCGGCCCTCAGGGGCCTCATGAAGTCATGGAGGTCATTTTGGAGCCCTGCAGAGCTCATCCTGTTCCTCCTGCACAAAGAAGCAGATCCTGGTCCTGCTGAGGACCTCCTGCAGCCCTGTCCAGCTCTCCTAGAGTACCTCCTCTCTCCTGGAATCTCCTCCATACTCTGAGACACAGCAAACCTTCTGGCAATGGCAGGCGTTGATGTGCCATCTTAGAGGAGTTGGACTGCCTGCGCAGCCTCTGTAGGGTCCAGGCAGTGATGATGAGTGTGAAAGTGAAGCTTCGATACGTGCTTCGAACCCTGGGCTTACAACTCCATAGAACCACTGCTTCGAAGTGATGTGTTGTTCACAAAAGAGCTGGCTCAAAGAACCGATTCTCGGTAGTGAGTCAGAGGAGCTGACTCCCCAATTTCTGATTAGCTCTGGTTACAAACCCGAGGACTGGGGCAGAAATGATGGACACACCATGCAGCCAGTCACACAGGCAGACATGGGGTTATAGCATTTTGGTAAAGGAGAGGGGGGGACAGATGTTGCACGTGCATGGGCGTGGTCCAGGTACAGACAGCAAGATGGCCGGAGACAGCGGTGCAAAAACACACGAATGCGAGTGCTACGTGATAAAGACGCAGCATTTGGAAACAGCAGAGCGACGTCATTGCAAACTGCAGTTAGAGCAGGTTCCACCAGAACCCTGCACGGACATTAAACACGGTCCATCCCTTGGTGCAGAGAGGAGAGAGGGCAAGCCAGGTCTCCGTCTACTCTCCCCAAGGAGCCGGGTCCTAAACCAGCAACAACTGTTGTGGTTGCCCTCCCCAAACTGCAACTATAACCCTAACCCAACTGCAACACAAAGCAAGAGAAGTCAGTGTGTTCCATTAAAGACAGTCAGCCAGGTTCAGCGTTGTTAAGGCCAACAACAACCGCTGGATTATGAATTAAAGATGACAGAAGCTGGCGTATGCCAAATTAAAAACCTCTGCACCAGTTAATGCCACCTTTTCCCAGCACTCTGCTCAATAACACGACACACACATTCAGCCCTCTTTTAGAACCCGATATCATGATATTCGCTCTCGCGTGTGCCTCAAACAATGCAGAGATGCTTCAGATGAGAGTTTTGTGCACGTGCGTGCGTGTGTGTAATTGAAAGAAGTGCCTTTTCCAGGAGAGGGCGCTAATAATCGACGCTTCCGAGTAATGAAGCCATTTTTTGAAACCGTTGGTTCAAGTCTTCACAAAAGCTCCACCTTCTCATGGCTCCAGGTTTGGCCTCGCGCTGCCAGCAGTGACACGGACTCTATGGCAGAACTAGTGAAAAAGTGGGCGTCGTCCACCTGTGAAACCATTCCTGTTGGGGGGGGGGGGCGTCTCATTGTTGCCCCTCTGGTGCACCTGTTGGTAATTTGATGAAGACCAAAGCAGCTGAAAGCCCTCTGATACGTTCTGACCACATCGATATCACAGAGGTTTAATGACTGATGCTGAACTCTGATTCAAAAGGGTTCCTTTAATCTTTTTAGCAGTGCGTGGATGAATAAGACACAGTTTGATTCTGGGGTGAACTGTCCCTTTAAGGAAAAACCTTTAGAAATACAGAAGTTTGAAAGCAAAATAAAAAAAGATTTCAGTGATTTGGATCAGAGTGTTTAATCCTCTTGAGCTAAAAGGGGGGAAAGTCTCTTACAGTAAGACCAACAATACGAGACTCGGAAACACTAAAAGATTAAAAATAAGTCCAGAAAAAAAAGAGACATTTAAAAGGAAATGAAAGCAGTTAAAAGCATTTCTTCGGATGCTCGTTTACAGGGCGCAACAGCAGCAGCTCTGTAAACCCAAAAACAGGCACATTTATTTAAAGAAAAAAAAAGCTTTAAAGATTCTAATCAGGAAAAAAGAAATATCATACCCGCTCCTGTCCTGAACCTCACGTCCTCCAACAACCATTCAGAGATGTTCATCTCTCTGCCCGTCACATTCAAAATTAACGCTATACAGTAATTTGCTCATTTTTGAATCAAGCATTCAACAGCCGGCTACGAGAAGCTCGCCCTGAGATTTCCCCGTCCAGAAAACAATCACAGCGTCTCACTGCAGCAGCAGAGGAGAACCCCGCTTTCCTTCAGCCTCATTAACGTGTCGGGAGAAAATAAATAAACGTGCACCACAATAAATATGTTCAGGAGGCCGAAACATGCTCCTCCGTCTTTGTGCAGCCAGATTGCATCAGTCCCCCTTCCTCCCCCTCCTCCATCACAGTGTGTGTTTGACGGCCGTCACAGGTTCCCGTTTGTTCTGCAGGTTCTGCTGCAGCTCTCTTAACAGGCGGTCGCGCTGCTCGGCCTCCAAAAGGATTTGCTGAAAAAGAAACGAAGAAGATGTCAGTCAGCTGGCTTCAGTTGGTGGTTAGTGCTGTGCTCGTTATGCAGTCATAAATAAAACTGAACTAAAGCTTCGGTGATGTGGATACACAAACAGGAGCTTTGACCAACTCAATAATTGAGCTCCAGAGTGCTGCAATCATTCGGTCCAGCTTAAAAGGGCACAACGAGGAAGAGATTCTTCAGCGGAGCGAGTAAGGATGCAGCAGCTCTCCTCTGCAGATCTTAGACACATCAGGTGCTCAGTCTTCAAACGAGCATGTCCCCAACAATAAATACTAAACAGGAAGTATCATGAAGGAGGAGATCTATGTGGGGAAGGGGGGGGGGGGTTCGGCCACAGCAAACATGGCCTCCAAAGAGCCGATCATATACATATATACATAGATGCTGCATTGAGCTTTGACTCATACGTCAACGTCGCCGCCATATTGGAGGAGGCAAACGTGGCCGACGTAACACGAGAGCTGCTGCACTCTGGTGCTGTGAGGAGTTTGTGGAACCATTTCACACATGGGATTAGCTTCCACAGGTAAGACTGAAATTGTTTTCGATCATATTTGGCCATTCTAACAGCTTTACAGCAGTTATTTGAAATCCAAATGCTGCCTGGAATACCGCAGAGCGGCACGAAGACTTTACCTCGATGAGCTTGTCCCTCTTCTCCAGGCTGTCCCTCAGCCTCCTCTCCTCCCGCTCTCGCTCCTCCCCGTCAGTCCGCCGGGCTCTGTCGGCCTCCTTCTTCTCCTTCTCCTGCTCCCTCAGCTCGCGCCGAGCGTCCCGGAGCTGAGCCGTCAGAGAGGACGCCGCCTGCCTGTGACTCTCCTGCTGACTCTGGTCAAGAAGCAGGAGGAGAAGTTTTGCATGAGCAGTCGGCCCTCACAAACGTCGCTGCTTTTCGCTTTTCTGAATGAACTTCTCGGCCTGATCTCCCACCTGTACCATGTCCTGGTATTCCTGCAGGGCCGCAGTAAGTTTGGTGACCTCCTGGCACAAGGTGGCGCTGCTTTCCTCTTGATCCCTCAACAAGGCTGCCATCTCAGCCACGCCCCCTTCAGACTGCAGAAGAAAACAGCGTTGCAAACTTAGCGACTTTGTCGTTAGATTTTTATTGTGTTTTTTTCTTCACTTTATGTCTCCAAAGATGTTATTCCTCTCTCCTATAGCCTCAATTACAACTACATGCAAATGACCGATTAGCATATTAGGTGATTACATCGTATAGGCACTCTTAGGACAGCCAATAGCTACTTTCCTTACTGAGGAGTTGGCAACAGTGGAAGAAAATGACATGTTTTCGGTCACTGAAGTCAGTATTTACTGACAACCCTCAGCTGAGGCGGGACTGCAGAGTCCATCCAGCCACACAGAGAAACACGAGATAAAGTGACTGACTTTATCTCCTAATGACACCCCAGAGGGAGAAACGGCCACTAAAGGACCCTGCATTTAAACCCGGGGGGGGGGCATAATTATACACAGCAGACACGCTGATGCTTGCTGGCTGTCTTTGTGCTCATGCACAAGAGAGATGTGAGGTCAGCTGCACCGCTGAAGTATGAATTATGAGATGTGAGCTTCACGTTGTGCTCAGTGCTAGCAGACTGCAGCGTGCTCTAACACTTATGGTGAGCAGGCGTTTTCATGGTTGTGATCCCTTGCTGTGAGTGCTGCTGATGCTAAAAGGATATTGTTCAGAGAGATTTGTCTGCAGGCGAATCACCTGCGCCCCTTTCTGAAAGTTCACCAGCTGCTCTTTGAAGGTGTGGATCAGAGCCTCCTTCTCCCGCAGGACAGCAGCGAGGGCTCCGTCCCTCTGTCTCCACAGCTCCCGCTCTTTCTCCACTTCCTTCAGCAGCTGCTCCTTCTGCCCCAGAGCCACCCGCAGGTCCTGAGACAAAAACAGAGAGAGGTGCATTCAGCACGAAGCTGGCAGTGGTGCGTCTAACTCTGCCCGACTTTAAATGCTCTCGGAGCTAAAAACTGTGCCCAGCATTGTCTTTAGATGGCAATAACCAAACAGCGTGGATGTAAGAGGAAGCCTCGGGACTGTTTCATGGTCCCTGAGCCCATCCGGCACAGGTGTGCTGCACCTCTAACCAGGTCGGGTCCTCCCATCGACTTCCTGGAAGAACTGGAGAGGCACAGCTGAAAGAAAAAAGGTGCCGGCAGCGCGCCCCCTTACATTGATGATATCCTGGTTGCACTGCAGCACAGTGTTCAGGGTGTCGAGGTCTCGCTCTCTGTCTCGCCCGGCCTTCCTCAGAGCCTCCATCTCTTTCTCCGCCCTCTCCTCTTCTGCAGCCATCTCAGACCTCAGAGTCTGCAGAGCAGTCTGAAGATCAGAGGACGTGTCACGTTTAGCAATCAGTTAATCAACAGGAAATAAAATTGAACCCAAAACAGACCAAAGGACAAATGTGTCTGCTGCATGGGTATTGTGTGTCATCACAAGCAGTGGCGGCTCTCACCTTGTTCTCACAGAGAGCCTCTTTCAGTTTGTCCATCAGCCTGCCGGCCAGCTCGGTCCCTGCTCCCCCCTCCACACACAGCCTGCCGATCAGAGCCACACACTCCTGGAAGAGAGGAAATCTCTGTGTGCGCATTCACGTGCAGGAAACACACTTTCACTGCATTCTTCTGATGTGGACGTCTTTGCGAATGACGATTACATCACATTTTTAAACTAAATGATTACAGATTTCTAACCAGAGCGATGAGGAGCAGCCAGACGGACAAATCTAAACCACAACTCGTCTAAAGGAGGCAAAGGTGTGGATCACCCGAAGTTTGATCTACAAAGAAACTGCTCTTTAAAAATCAATTGATATTTTGGGTTTTAGGCATGTTCAGTTTTTTTGGAAAAGTTAGATATAAATGTGTAATGCAGGTAAGCTGCAGCCAGCAGCGTTTTAGCCCAGCTGAGCCTGGAAGAAGCTTCTGTCCACGAGCACGTTTGAAGACACATTATTTTGTGAATGTCTTCTTCCAGTCTGCGCTAACCTAACAGGCTTCACGCTGTGACCTCTTTAACGAGCTCTATGACCATCCAATCACCTTTCGGTTCAGGTAAGAAAGTCTCTTTTTCAGCTGTGTATGAACAAACAGCAGCAGACGTGATCCCAGCTTTCTGCAGCCATGGTGGGCACACACAGCAAACACACTTTAAACCAGCAGCTTCAAAGACAAACAACAGCGAGCGCTGGAGTCGGCGCCAGGTCGGACCGCCTCACCCACCTGGATCAGACGCTCGCGGCTCTGAAGGGAGAGACCGAGGCTCTGCAGCAGGGAGCTGCCACCTTCCTCCTGGAGCTGCTGGAAGAGAGAGGAGAACACACGGCTTCATTTCAAAGTCCTTTAGACTCCACGACCGACTGGCAGGCTTCACTGAAACCTGTCAGAGCTGTGAGTGATGCTCCAACAATTACAAAACATAACTTCATCTGATTAAGCAACCAATTAAATGATTTCTGTCTGCCAAAAGAAATATCTCAGACACACACAAACACACACACACACACACACCCTTGTTAACCTCCCACAGCAGGACCAAAAGTAGTTTAATGGGCTTGTGGGATCCATCCTTTCTAGTGGTCCTAGAACTATGGAAAAAAAAAATATATAAATCAGGAAAGTCCCCCCCCAAAAAATCTTGATACTAAATATCACTTTCAATAAACAGAATTTGAATTTTTTTTTACATTTTTCAGTCACATGTGGGGCCTCCTGACATCACTTATAACTGGAATAATTGACGAGATTGATAAATTAAAATGATCGCTGGTTGTTCCCATAATTAATATTTTGAACTTTAAAGTTTTCCAGACTGCTCAGAAATGACAATAATAGATTTAATCAGTAGATTTAAGCAGTTTAGTTGTAAAGTCTCCTGGGTGCAATTCAGCCCCTTCTATATCAGAGACTCTTGGTTTGATCAGTAATCAATGATCAGTGATCAACGATCCTCCTTTGAAGTGATACAAACAGCAGCTGTGAGGAACTCTGTGTTCATTTGCGCCTTCTTGTTGAACTGTCTGATGATGGATTTTCTTTGCGGTGGCAGATTTTCATTATGAACAACCACCTGTTATCAACTGTGGAAACAATCCTGATGAGAAGAAATAATCAGAAAGCTCAGCTGCTGATCCAACAACAAAAGGGCAACAGAAATCTGTGGAGCTGAGAGAGAAGCAGCGGGTCCTGGATTTGCCCGGGACTGCTCAACAGCAAAACTTTCAAAAGAGCTTTTCAGAAAACAAAACAGACATTATGAAAAAGCGATGTTATTAATAACAGATTATAAATATGTGATTAAAGGGAGCAGCAAACAAAAAGAGCCTGGAGAGTTTAAAGCCTCTTGTGACCTATTTGATTACCATGTTTGAAATGTTGCCGCTTTTATTTTCTTTGGCGATTAAACAGCAAACTTTAAACCAGGAGAGATCCACCCCCACCCACCCCCGATTCTGGTAGCTGCTTAAACCTGAACATTTCACTATAACGTGAGAAGTCCAAGAGAAAACAGGTGACCGTATGAATGGGGGAGATGATGAAGAGTTTCAGCTCGCCTTGTGACTGTGATGTTACGAAAAGAAGATAATGAGGCCTTCATCTGCTTCCCTCACCAGCTGCTGTAGATGAACAACAACCTCATACCCGCTCGGCGGTGAATAAGCAACATAAATATCAGTTATTGCACGTTCGAACCTGCTGCTGTTCTCAGATCTTTGACATTAAATTATTTCTAGTGCTCATCGTGTGAGCAGAGCGGCGCTCGCCCTGACAGGGATCAGGTCATGAGGCCGGTTAATGATATCCTCAAACATGAGACTACTGAGCCCGGGGCAAACTCCACCGGTCGGGGAGGATTCCTGAGGAAGGCTGTGGGTGCGTTTGTGTTGTGTTGTGCGTCTCTATGTGCATCTGAAAATGAGGAAATATGGGCACACCCTGCACAGGCACAAAACAGTCCACCCTTCATTCCTTTTATAAAGCTTTATTTGTACTTGTTGAGTGCTCACGGACCTGTGTGTTCAGAGCAGCTGCTGTGTCACAATAAACCCGTTTTGCTTCTTAGAAAGCTCCAAGACAATCACCCGCTGCGACAGCTGATCAAAATAACTCTTACATCACACCATCATTAGCATCTACAGC